>JAJKFI010000003.1:2647109-2677440 GCA_029204185.1 Lerista edwardsae | reverse complement strand
TTATTATTATTATTATTATTATTATTATTATTATTATTATTATTATTTATTGAATTTCTACCCCGCCTTTCTGCCCGAAGGCACTCAAGGCGGCATTACAAAATCAAAGTTAAAAACAGAATAAAATACATCATAATTTAAAAACAATAATTAAAAAACAATATAAAAATACAATATAAAAGTATAACAATAAAAATACAATATAAAAGCATAACAAAAGTATAGCACCAGCGGTACAAGTGTACCACCAGCACTGCGGCCCATAAGATTAGGCCCTAAAGTATAAAAGTATAACATATACATATGTTTTGTGAGACTGAAATGGCTACTGTCACACTGGGCTGTGACTATGGTTCGGTGCAGAAGTCATGCTGCCTGATCTCCAGAGCATGGTGCTCGTTGTAGATTCTTCTCTTCTGAGAGAAAATTCCCAACACAAACATACACACCACAATGCAAATCTGCTTTTAGCCATGGTTATAAACTATGGTTTAGCAGTAACTGTGGTTGGAGAAAATGCTGTTATGTGAACCATGGATAGTTCAGAAAAGAGAAAGCAAGTTTGTCAGATCAAGGGAGGTGGAATGGGAAAAGACCCTGCAGAGCACTCTTAATCAAGATTAGAAGGTTTATCACACTAATAGAGAGCCTAGCAACTCAAGACCTTATTAGGCTTCTTGATATATTCTGTAATTATTGATTCTGTTAATGTGAGATCCCCACCCACATCAGGGTGTGCACTTGCCATGCATCCCAGTGGTATAGCTAAGGCACCTCCTGTAGCTGTCTCCTGGGTCTCAACCTGTGCCTGAATCTTAGAAGGCTTCTAGACTATTTTTTTTGTTTCGGGTCCATCATTGTGGTGTGGGTTGGCAACCCCTCAAGACGTGGTACCCAGGGCAATCTATCCACTTCCCCCTTAGCTGTGCCACTGATGCATCCAGCTGTATTTGTTTTGGGCATCCATGTGAAGTGATTGTAAGCATGTAGGGCAGTGGCTCCTTTGCATATTCAGAAACCCTGGACCATCCTATAGTTCCCAAACGCAATAAGGGCCCAGTTCTGTGGGCCTTAGCGTGGGCAGTACGAGTATACCGCCTGCACTTCTGTTGCAAAAGGTGCCATAGGGCATTTCCAGTGCTGGGCTAACACCAGCCCTTCATTGCCTGGAGGTAGCAACGCAAGCTGGCGCTAGGTGAGTGCATCAGTCACTGGCATTGCCTGCTTTCCAGCCAGGGTGGGAGGGTTGTTCCTGGGTGGGTGGGGGGCAGTGTGAGGGTTGGTACCAGTGGCGACCCTCGCCACCCAATCTTTTCCTCCGGGTCAGGCTGGTGCAGAAGTGAAGAGACCCATTGCCTGCCCTGTGCCTTTACCTTATGAATGTCCCCTTCCTCCCAGGAGTCTCCAGCGCTGATAGGATGCAACAGTAGTTGCTTGGCTACTGCTGCTCATATGAGTGCACAGGCAGCTCAGGATTGGGTTGCCCATCCTACACAGTCTCATAGTGAGACCAGCATTTGGCTCTAAAGGGATTTGGTCAGCATGTGGCGTTCTCTACTCATGCATTTCCAGAATGCATTGGTGGGAGGAGAGCAGTGTACACCATGCCATGGGTATCAAGGATTTCCCCCCCCCCCCAAAAAAAAGTTTGAGTAGAAAGAAGGTGTTTTAAAAACAGTGATGTCACAAATCTCCACCAAACTGCGTTATCCTACGTGGGCAGATGTCCTGGATGTACAGGCTTTGTATCTGAAACAATAACGACTTGACTATGGGATTTAAAGTCAAGACATAACCCTCTTAATTGTCCAACCAAAGTTAGGTGCTTCAAAGCACTGGGTTTGCACATTTCTGCCCTAGCCCTCTTACATAGGTGTTCCTTTTGGAAGCAAACTATTGTTAGCATATGTGCTGATATTTGGGCTTGCCATAAGTAGCTCAGAACAGTTTGCAAAGCAGCTTTAACCAGGGTTTCAAACCATGGCTTGGTGCATGCATTCTATGGGATGATGAGAGAGGAGTATGTCTTTCTCTTCTGCTCATGAGCTTTCCTGTAGGCCAGTGTGAGAAACAGAATGTTGGACTTGATGGGGCTTTGGCCTGGATTCAGCAGGTCTTTTCTTACCGTGTATATGTCTGTGTATATGCAGTGCTAAGTATGCTTTGCTCAAAATAAAAGCTGAAAGGTGAGGGGAAAACCTTTTGTGAGAAGGAAAGAGAGGGGCGAGAGGCAATGTTGCACAATGAAAGCAGGGTTGCTCCTTCCTGTTCAAACTTGCCTTTTACAAAACATGTAAATGTTTTGAGGTGAAATTTGAACCAGAGACTTTCTGAGTCAGTGTATTTTCGTATATGGTACTTAAATTGCCTTTGACTGACTCTTTATGTGAACAGCTGATCGTTAATGGAGAAGCTGGACTCTTGTAATGTGAAACAACAGTCTAGTTCAGTGGTTCTCAAACTTTTTGCACCAGAACCCACTTTTTGAATGGCGCTTGTTTTGGGACCTGCCGGAAGTGACATCATCAAGCAGGAAGTGCCATAATCATGATGTAATCAAATGACACTTCTAGAATGCAAACTGGCATTCTTGGACTGCAGCAGTTGCATAACCATGAAACATCTCTGACGCAAATCAAGATTAGGATAAAATAGTGTCAAAGCACTGAACTAAAAACCCTCACTTTCAAAAAAAACCCCTCACTTCAAAATTCAAAGTGTTAACACGAAAGGAGTAACATCTGCAAGTTCCAAGATGGCTGCTCCCACCTATCATTAGTTCGTGCCCCACCAGTTGGGTCTCAACCCACAGTTTGAGAAACGCTGGTCTAGTTAATGTGGATTGCTTAATAATAGTAATATAAAAATAAAGTAATTGAAAACATTCAATAATTTGAACTTTGAGCGTTCAAAGTGCTTTAAAGAATGAGTTGTTTAAAAAATTACTTCCAGCTTGTAGCCTACTAATTTATTTTGTGAAGGCTGGTGGACATATCCTCTGAACGACCCCCTATGATGGTCATTCACATGTGCAAGGAATTATTTGATGCTGCTACCATCGGGTGTACATGTGTGAGCAAGTTCATCGTCTTCTCTTGCAATTGGGTGTTTGAACATGCACAAGGATTTTTAAAAATCAAACGGTCTTCCTAAACGTTTGGCTGAAATTTTGGTGTGGGATTTGTTTTCTCCCCCTTCAGGTGGATTTGCTGAATTCTCCGGTTGCTTCCCTGGTCTTTGTGAGGGAAAATCTATTTTGGTGCCTTCCTGCATTTCTCAACCCTGTTTACCAGTCTCCAATGTTGGACCGACTCGGATTCTGCCTCATCTTTACCTTGGGTGCCAGAGGGATGTCCTCAACAAGGTGGGTGCTTTGAAATGCAGCGGTGCCCAGAACTGGCAGCGACCAGGACCTTTGAACTGATTTCAGAAGCATGAAAACATGGCTATTAAAACTATTTTTTTTGCGGGGGGAGAAAGTATATTTAACCCACAACATGGTCATATTTGTTAAGAGCACAATCCAAAGGCTGTGCTTGGCCAGGACACATCCTTTTTGCTGGCTCAGGACTGTCGCAAACATGCTGTAAAAGCCAACCAGCCAAGTTGAGAGCCAACTAGGTCAGCCCATGGATGTGTGCTGGCTGAGGCAAGCCGGCGCAGGGGAGCTGGAGAGGGTGGGGGGGGATGGATCAGGGTGGTTTGGGGGTGGGTGGACCAGGCTTGGGAGGAGGGTGGGACCGGCCTGGGTCACTTAGGCAAATTTAACCCCCCTCCTCGCCAGCCTGGTGTTACACCGGGCTGCTAGCATCGGCGCTAGTGATTTCGCTGGTGCAGATCCAAGTAGCCACATAGCTGCTAGTGGCTGCCGCGCAACATGGGGTAAGGGGATAAATATCCCCTTACTCTGAGTTATGTGGCAGCCACTTCCTGCCCTGTGCTGGATGTGGCACAGGCCAGTTAGCCTGCCTATTTTAGCACAGGTTAGGATTGGGCTGTCCATGAAGATGTCACTGAAATCAGTTGAGACTTGGTATAGGTATCCCATCCTGTCCCCATAACTGTGAGGATAGGTTCCAGCTGCCACCCTGGATACATGACACTGCGGAGAGCAACAAACCCTCAATAAAGTGGTTCACAAATTCCTCCCACTGTGCAAATGACTGATCTGGTCTCTGATCGCAGCCCTCCTGTCGCTGTCTCTGTGCTTAGTGTCGTAGTGTAGTCAACCCCCAACCTGCTTCCTGTTAGGGTTTGCAGACTGCATAGAGACAGCGAGACCCAGGAGACAGCAACAGGAGGGCTGCAAGTAGCGACAGAAAAGTCATTTGCACAATGGGGCAAATTTGTGAACTGCGGATAAGTGAATCTGCGGATATAGGAGGACACCTATATATACAGTGGGAGCCCTGGGAAGTTCAAATTAAGAGAAGAATGCATCCATGATATTTTTGGAAGACTCATAGAGTTCAGTGGGACTTACTCCTAGCTGAGTATGCTTACCTGGGAGTAAGAGCCATTGAACTGAAGATAGATTGATAGCCCCTTATCTTAATTTAAACTTCCTTAGGGTACTTCCCAATTTAAGCTAACCATTTTATATGCCAGGTTTTGGGCTCCCCGCCCCACAGAGTGCCCAGTTTTCCCTACGCAGTTCTGCTATTCCTTAGATTGAATTGCAAATGGTGACTCGTGTAACATTTGGCATTTGCTTCCTGTGGCAGGAGCTGATGCAGCAGAATGACATTGGATACGTCTTAAATGCCAGCAATACCTGCCCCAAGCCAGATTTTATCGCCGAGTCCCACTTCTTGAGAGTTCCTGTGAATGACAGCTTCTGTGAGAAGATTTTTCCCTGGTTGGATAAATCTGTGGACTTTATAGGTAATGATAAGATGTCTCTCTCTTTAAAAAAAAAAAAAGTCCAAATAAATAAATATAAGCATATTCAAAATCCACTGTTTCAATTATCCACGGTTGTGATGCAACAAGGTAAAAAAAAATTGTTTAATCAGTCAATCAATCACTAGTATTTATATACCGCTTTTCAACACAAAGTTCACAAAGCGGTTTACAGGCAAATAATAACATTAAAGTTAAATGGCTCCCTGTCCCAAAAGGGCTCACAATCTAGAAGAATGGAGAACACCACCAGCAACAGCCACAAGAAAGACACTGTTCTGGGGTGAAGAGGGACAATTGCTCTCCCCCTGCTAAATATAAGAGGACACCACTTGAAAAAGTGCCTCTTGCCCAGTTAGCAGGGGTCCTCGGGTAACTAAACTGAAATGCCTTCCCTCTTTCAGAGCCACACTGACTGATGTTTGTTTTCTTTTTTTGCTCCCAACAGAGAAAGCAAAAGCCTCAAATGGTCGTGTTCTGGTCCACTGTTTAGCTGGAATATCCCGCTCAGCCACGATTGCAATTGCATACATCATGAAAAGAATGGATATGTCCTTGGATGAGGCCTACAGGTAAGAAAGGACGCTTTTTCTTTCTGGAGAAAATTCCCGTGGAGCTTGATTTCAGATGTTATCTATTGCAGCTTTGCGGACAGAAATGGCGTCCGTGTGACTGGAGTCCCACATGGCTGCAGTCTTGAGTCAGACAGTTTGAAATTGCTTCTCCTATTGGCTGAATGGATTGTATGGGAAGTACTAACTGCCAGCCTGCGAGAGAAATGGCACCACAAGTCTCCTGGTCTCTCTCTCACTCTCTCTCTCTCTCTCTCTCTCTCTCTCAACCACATGTGTCCCATTTACCTTATCCCAGTGTTTTTTAAACCGTGGGTCGTGACCTGATTTCTAGGGGGCCCTGCAGAGCTTCCACTGAAAACTGGATGATAGAAAGTTCGGATAACTAATTGCCTTGAGCCTTGAAGCTGTTCAAAAATCAGATAGCTGCTAACTGCCCTGCAAAGAGATAAGCTCCTGCAGTTTGCAAGTTTGTGTCAATATCAGGAGATCAATGTTTGAGCGTGTGTGTGTGTCAAGTCCATCAATGACAGGAAGTAGGGGCAGGTGAAGGTCTGGGTCACATCACTCAAGCCTTGAGGCTATTCGTTAGGGCTGCCTTTTTATGAGAAATGGATCAAGTTTTGATTAGCAAATAAATAAAATATTACTTGTGGGTGAATGAATGAATACTTTTTATTTCTTACTAGATCAGTTTTTTAAGCCTAGGAAAGCTAAGTGGGTCCCAATAGAATGTCATAAGGTGCTAAAAGGTTTGAGAACCATTGTGTTTCCCATTTAATGCAGTGGGAGGTAATTGATTGATTTGGGCGAAGGCAGGCCTTCGTTTCTGCACCATGCCAAGCACATGCCTGTCTGTGTGTACATGATGGCAGTAACTATTACTAGCACTTGCCACAGTTCACATTTGTAACACTTTTATAATGCACAGTTCTGAGGGAGATGGACAAGGACTACTTTGGCAGCAAATCCCCCTCTCAGAGATGTATTTGTGCAGCAGTGGGCATGTTCTGATCTGTCAGACTTGTGGCAACTTGAAGTAAAGCAGAAAAGGGACAGAATTGTGTCGCCTGCCTGCAGAATTCACCTGCCTGAGAGCCTTGTCTTGTATTTTTAGGCAAGCAACATAAGGCCCCTGCCCCAAAGAGAGTACAATCTAAATTAGGAAAATGGAGGAGTTGACTTTGGCTTGTACATCAGGTGCAGCCCTTCCTTGAGAAGGACACCATGCTGTATCCTTGTTTAACTATGTTGAGTGGAGCTCCAAGGCTTCATAGAGGTGGGTTTTTAGGAAGGATTTCAAGAGGTGGCATCATGCATGCAGAGAAAGGGGAAGAGACCGTGTGCAGCTGAAGGAGGATTTGTTTCATTTGTAGGACTTGTTTATATTTCAACAGGCCGAAAAATGTAGGTTACCCTCCATCTCAGCATGAAGAAAGAAAGCCTTTTTGAGTGGGAGCTTGCCCGGGGTATGCACCATCCATGGGGTCTGGCCAACCGCACAACATGGTTTGTGTGCAGAAGCCAGGGATATGTGGGTCAGTTAGGAAGTCCCAATTTTTAAGAACGATGCATCACAATGACACTCACTGACTCTCTTTTCTTCCTTCAAACGGCTGTTTAGGTTTGTGAAAGAGAAGCGGCCGACCATTTCTCCCAACTTCAACTTCCTTGGGCAGCTTCTGGATTTTGAGAAGAAAATTAAGAACCAGAGTGGCCAAGCGGGACCCCTCAGCAAGCTGAAACTCTTGCACTTGGAAAAAAGTAGTGAGCACGGACTGAGCCCCGAAAGCAGCCAGAGCAGCAGCCTCTCGTCTTCTCAGCTTGGTGCTACCTCTACCTCAGACGCTGTGGAGCAGAAAGCAACGGAGTCCGGAAATCCGGCAGGCCATCGTTCTTTGCCATTGTTGGAGGACAGTCCACTGGTCCAGGGCATCCTTGGCCTAAATGTGTCCTTGGACAAAGTGGAGGACAACAACAGGCTGAAGCGGTCATTTTCCTTGGATATCAAGTCTGTCTCATGCTTGGCGAGCAGCAGCTGTGTGACTGCGCCAGGCCAGGGCTACCCCTGCTTGGAGGACACATTGGAATATTACAAACATTCGGCTGCCTTGGAAGGGAGCACCAAGCTCTGCCAGTTTTCCCCCGTGCAGGAGGTTTCGGAGCAGACCCCTGAGAGCAGCCCGGATAAAGAGGAAGCCAAGCTTCCTGCGAAATCCCAGAGCAGTACCTGGCAGCTGGACAGCCAGAGCAAATGGCAGCACCTGGGAAGAACCACTAGCGCCACCCAGAGGTCGCTTTTGTACCCATTACACCGGAGTGGCAGCATGGAGGACAACTACAGAACAAACTTCCTCTTTGGCCTCTCCAGCAGCCAGCAGCACTTGGCCAAGTCAGCCGCTGGGCTGGGGCTGAAGGGCTGGCATTCTGACATCTTGGCTCCCAAGGCCTCTGCAGCACCTCTGACCAAGAGCTGGTACTTTGCCACGGATGCGTCTCACTTTTATTCCACGTCCACGATATACGGGAACAGTGCGGCAGCCTACTCTGCCTACAGCTGCAGCCAGCTGCCCACAGGGTGCGAGCAGGCCTACGCTGTGCGCCGGAGAGAGAAACATGGTGACCGGGGGGACTCTCGGCGGAGTTGGCACGAGGAGAGCTCCTTCGAGAAGCAGTTCAAACGCCGCAGCTGCCAGATGGAGTTTGGGGACAGCTTCATGTCGGAGAACCGGTCCCGAGAAGAGCTGGGGAAAGTGGGCAGCCAGTCCAGCTTCTCCGGCAGCATGGAGATCATTGAAGTATCGTGAAAAATGTGTTTCAAAACTGTGTGTCCCTTTCTGTGTAAAACTATTCCCTGTAAATCTGAAATTTCAAGAGGCTGCAGACTCTTGTGAGGGGGTGTGGGTGTGAACACTTGCACATGTGTGTATTATAAAAGGAGAAGTAAATAATAAGACTAATCTTGGCAGTGGGCAATTGGCCTTTTTCCCCCCCCCCTGCTCTTGCCCACTTCAAGGCCGAAAGGGCAAATTTTTTGTTTTTATTTCCCTTGGCAGATGAAGCAGTTTTAGATGAAGAATTGCACATCCTTATTGTATTTAGGGAATCTTCCATTGTAAACTAGGCAAATACTTTGGTTTCACTGAATCATTGCACTCCAAACCAGGCCAGCCAGATTAGTGGGTTTTTTGTCTTGTTTTTCTTTCAAATCTATCAATGTCTTCATCAATGGATTTTAACCTGACATTGAAACCTGGTTCCAACATAATGCTACGTCGGGGTTTAGGACAATATGAATGGGCTTGTGAAGGTTTCCTCCTCTCCCACGTGAGGGGAAAACAAAAGCGTTTGCTTTCACTTTTAAAACAAATGGCAGTTACACGTGGCCCACCAATGCTGAACTAAGGTTTGTTGTTTCCATTTGTTCTAACTATAGTTATCAAATAAGGAACAAACCAGATTTGAGATCCTGGTGGTTTGTTCTATCTTTGGTTAGCAGTTCCCAAAACATATATTGTGGCATGAAGTTGCTATTTGTTCTGAAGTGATATAATAGCAAAGCTTTTACTCACTTTCCAAAGTGTAAAACAGGAGGGGGGCTCATTCTTGTAATGCTGAACATTACATGAATGTAATGTGAGGGTTTAGTGTGAGGGAAATATCTGTTTTATGAGGGGGAAAAATGCACGTCTGTCAAAGTTCACTGCCAGCAAGTTTGGATAGCAAATGTGCCCATGTAGCAGAACGTTTTGAATTACATGTACAAATCAGTACCTCAGACCTGAAGCTTGGCCAGTGTTATTCTAGTCTAAGCAATGTGAATACGTGAATGGCTAGTGGTGAAGCTGTCTATACCCAGGTACTCAGTGCTTGGTTCCAAGTGGGGCATTAAATGTTTATGGTCTCCAAGATACCTACACCTTTTCTTAATTTTCTACCAGCAAATTCCAAACAGTGCCGTGAAAAATTAAGCCAGTATGTTAGAGGCAGCTTCTGTTAGAGGCAGCTTCTCCTCACAGGAGTGAGGAGTTATGATATAGAGTGAGGAGATATGGAGTGAAGAGTGAGGAGATATGGAGTTAGGAGATACGATATAGCACTGATCTCTCCTCGGCCTGCCGTTATATAAGCGGCTTATGAAAGGATGTACCAGGGTTCCTTGAGGGAGCAAACAGGACAATATGCCTGCATTCTGTTGCCATTCCTGTGTACCTGGATTCTGAGGTAGCCTACTTCTAAAAACTCCCTTGGACGTTTTACTCCCATATACAGCTCCCTTGTACATGGGATAATGCATGTACCCATCACGGCTTGTAACCTGATTGACTTTTCTTCCTGAAATCTGAAGGCATCCAGGCTAGACACTATCACCGTTGGCAAGGAGTTCTACAGATTAATTACCCACTGAGTATAAATGTATCTAACTCTCCCGACACTCAATTTTAGTGGATGTTCCCTGCTTCTGGTAGAGGGTAGCCTATCAGTAACAGTGAAAAGAGGAAGCATTTCTCATTATATTGATGCAATTATTCTGAAATCCAAATACCTTCCTATCCCAAACAGTCCATATAAGGGATGCTCATCCAGTACACCCAAGAAAAAGCAGAGTCTAATTCCTGAGCAAAGAGGACCATATAATGCTGAGGCGTTAAGTGGGTGTGCCCAGAAACGCAAGGAGGGTGGGTGTCTGTCCTTGCAGCTAATGTGGAAAACATATCTATGCATGAATTGTGTTTCACATTCCAGTTCAGGAAAAAAAAATTCTGTGCTGAGGCTGTCAAAAATTTGAGAAACAGCCATTTGAAGCACTGAAGAGGCCAGCAGAAACTGGGTCCAAAGGCAAGTGTGATGTCAGGATTGAAGACTGGGTTGATACAGGCCCATCTCAAAGTACATATAAGGGAGCTGAAGATTGCAACAACTGGTGGCAGTTCAGAGTTTTTCTTTGGACAGGGAAGGGAGATCTGTCCCCCGCCCCCGATGAAAATCAAACTAGTGTCCAGCTTTCCAAGAGTGTTCTGTAATACTGGTTTCAGTGGCTCCTCTTTCTTTTCTAGTGAATGGGAACCCAATGAAACTTTTTCCGTAGCACATATCACATTGCTTGTGTCCCAGAGAGAAGATAATCTTTCATTTGGTCTTTGAATGCATTCATTTTTTCACTCTGGGTCCAAGGTGTAAGGTGTCTTGGCATGTTCACTATTTTAGCCGAGTGTGATTCAGGGCCAAATTGTCGGTCAATTCACACTTTAAAAACGTTTTGAGTACAAAAAGCACCAGTGTAAAATGACACTAGATGCTTTCACTTGTGTGGGGTGCATTTAAATGGCTACACAACTACCGAAATGGAACCCTGATCACTTCTACGTATAATGTAGCCCTTTTAGATATTTATGTAGCACTGAGATTCCCACTGTATGATGCTCTGAGCGCAGGTACTTTTCTACCCTATTTCAAAATTAAGTGCAAAGTATTCCAGTGGAACAGGGAGACAAAAGACTGTCCTCTACGGCAAAGAATATTCAGAACCTAAGGCCATCACTTGCTTTAACACTCTACAGCCCTGATTCATCCTCTACACTGAGTTCACTGCTGGATTGTGGTGTGTATGCCAACGATGTGTGTATCAATGTGCATATGAAAGTAGACTCTCAGGCACATTATTAGAATGGAAGTGGGGTGTTTGTGCTTACCCCTGGATGACTCCAAAACTACCACCTTGGTTGTAATTGGAGCAAAGGCTTGCGTAGGAGAAGGTGGATTATGTGAGAGAAAACCCACATCAGTGTTGCACCCGGAGGCATGATGGCAATGACATTTCTGCAAAGCTGGTGTGATGGTAGTTAAGAGTGGAAACTGAGGTCAAGAAACTCGGCAGCTGGCCTTCGGCAAGTTATGCATGAAGCTACCTTGTGCAGCTGTGTATGTATGGCTTACTGAAATACAGGTGTGCCCCAGTATCCAGAGGATAGGTTCCTTCCCCCCCCCCATAGTGGATACTTGAAGTACAGGAATCACATAGGACTAGTGAGTGATGATGTGTTTGTTTATTAAGAAACCCCAAATAAATATTTCAAGTAAAGATCGTACGCTGTACTAGAGGGGTCTCTTTAGGGCAATGTGAGACCGCTTGATTTGATAAAAAGCTGCCTTTTAACAAAAAAAAACGCATACAATGAATGCACCTTGTACAGAAATGTCAGGAAACTGCTTAATCACTAATCTGTCCCGACCTTGAATGTTCAGGAGTCAAGAATACGAATAGCAGGCAGCCGCTGGCAGGGCTTCCAACTTTCACCTTCAGGGAGCACTTGATACACGGACCTCTCTTGAGACACCCCAGCACAGATGTGGAGGGCATGTTTTGCAGTGCACAGTCACTTCACACACAAAGTCTTGGACAACATCATTGGCCCTTGGGAATGGAGACTGCAGTTCAGATCGCATCCAGGAGTACTCCTGTGGCTGGCAGTGGTAGCCAAGCCATTTTCTCCTTGATCACTAGCAAAAGTCCAAGGGATCCCAAGTTTCACAGAGTACGGCTTTACTCTCATTACTCTCCATGAGCAGTCAATAGGGTTTGCTTGCACTTCGGAACCATTTTTAACCTCTTGGGATAATCACAAGCCAAACTTCCTTCCCTCAAGATATATAGTCACAGGTGCATTTTACTCATGCGAATTCACCAACAGGTGCTTGGCAAACCAAAACCAAAAACAAAACAGAGGAAAACAGAGTTTAGATAGTGCAAGTGATTCTGCCCACCATTCCATTGACTAAATGCGTGCCCTGGAGTGAGCCTGAGATTTCAAGATGAATCTTCTCTTTCTACAGGCATGCTAAACGTCTGCTACAGCAAAAACTGAAAATGATGATGTAGTTGCAAGTCAGACTTCAATATTTACAAGTCAACTGGTTTTCTAACAGAAAGTCTAACTTGTTATGTCTTTGCTAGAACTGTTTACAACTACAAACAATGTTGCAGAAAATAAGATTAATCTGTACCCATTTTTCAAAGAGTGAATTTGAGTTTGACAGTAGAGCAAATGGAACAGCTGTCTAAGTTACCTTGTTTAGGGGAAACCAGAATTGGAAAGGAAGTTCTTTCCTCACCTTGGGCAGGTCTGATGATGGGATAAAAAAATGGTAAAGTAATGACGAAGTTTCAGAATACAGTAATACCAAGCAGAACATACTGTAGATATTTACTTCCCACGGAAAAGGAGCATTTATACCAACTGGATCAATGGGGAAGGAATTTTGCAATTTAGGGCCCACGATCTAAAAGACCTCCGCCTGATCAATGACGAACTTCTTAAAAGATGGAGCATTGAGCAAGCTCGGGGGAATAGATCTCAGTATGGGGAGGGCCCGGAAGAAAGAAGGGGCTTGCTGAGACAAGCAGATAGTGCAGGCATAGGCCACAGCAGAGAAGCTTCGGGAGGCACTCTAGGTTGGAGCAAGAGGCTCAAAGAGATGTTTATCGCCTTGAAGGGCAGCAGCAGAAGGAAACTTCTCCACTGTTCATGGTGGTTTCTGGACGATAGACGTACTCGATGTTCTTTTCAATTACATTTTTTTTTTTACTATTGGAGCTATTTGAGGAGTTCCCTTCTCATATCCTTACATACTGTGATCTAGCAGTTATTTCCTCTTCGCAGAATTTTTTTTTTCTCGTATTCAGCAATTCTACGCTTCTACAATGAAAATCTTCTCAGGACAGGGCTTAGCCTAGACCAGCAATTTTTGACATTTTTCTTCTCGCGGTACACCGACATCCATGGTCTTTACCTCTTGTGATATCACTTCTGGCTTCTGGGAGACTCTTCCGGGTTCTGCAGCTGTTTTTAGGGCAACTATGTGTAGTAAGAACTTGTCTGTCCCTCTGACTCTGCGGGACAGACAAGTCATTACTACAGATGGTTGCCCTAGAAACACAGCCGAAGAACCTGGAAGTTTTTTAGTGATTTTCAACTGCTATGCTTCAAATTTCCACTACACACTGCAGGTGTGCCAATGTGCCACAGCACATCAGCTGAAAGTCACTAGTCCACACTCAAACCTACTCAAATCCCACATTTCTAGAGAATGTGTGTGGGGCAAATATCATGAATCTTTTGCTCCAGAGGAGAGCAAGAGATCCCTAGGACTGGATCCACTCATGCCATTTGAACATTTGTGTACAATCCCTACCATTAGGGGTTTTTTTCCATGTGGCTCTGGAAACATGTAGATCCCTACAGTGTCAAAGAGGCAAACACACTGCAAAAGGATGGAATCCTCAACAGCGGCAGATGCACTGTAGAATAAGGCAGCATTTTTCACATTAGGCTTGGGCCAAAATTATGCATTTTATACAGTTAAAGAACACAACGTTCAGTTTTGTATCAGTCACCGGTGCGTAATGGGGGAGATTTGGTTGCTTGTCTGGGGAATGGTCCTGATACGGTCTTCAAGGTCTTTCTAGTTCCAGTTCTTCTAGTAAATAGTTCCGCTGTTTACTAGTAGGAACAACAGCACTCTAAAGCTGGAGTAAGGTTAACAGAGCAAGGATGGACGTCTAACCCACAGTGCTCTCGCCTGACCCGTCTGTGAATGAAGCAGCCGTCTTCAGAAGAGGCCACTCTGCTCAAGTCTAAATGGCTGGGTGGCATTTTAGTGGCAATGGGCTCAGGGAGAAAATGTATTTGTACACCTTTCTCTCATGCTCTTCCAGCCCCCTGTGGAAATGGACTAAATATGGCCTCTGCGCTGTTTAAAACCACCACCATCGCCGCCTCCTTATCAAACCCAGGACAAAGACCAAGCAAGTCTATATGAAAAAGGAGAAGTAATCCTTCCATTTAAGAGGAAGAGAAACAACAGGGTAAAAAGAAGAGACTAATTGAACACATCACTGCGGTATGTGGGGCCTTCAGCCCCGAGGCCTGCACAGCCTTGACAATCACGCAGCTCGAGGAGTTATTCATTTAACAGCACCATAAAACAAGACGCCTAGTTAAACACACACATAGAAACCTCAGGCAGGGAGAGCCGATCAGAGCTCTGGACAGAAACTTGCTTGCCACACAACCCACATTAAATTATGCTAGGTGGTTTAATAAGTCTGCTTCTGGCTTTACACACTCTGCTATTAATAATAATAAAAAGGGTATACAGTTCCAAGGCTAGGAAACCTTGTAAAATAGTTAGCAGTCACTGCATAAACTGCAAAGTCCCCTGTGCCTGAACACTTCTGAATTTCCCCCGCCCCTCACAGCCCAGTGTCCACCTCTTGAGTCTAATCCTCAAAGTTCTCTGCCAACACAACCTAGCTGAAGTGAAAAAAGGAGGCTTGTGCTAACAGCAGAATGGTTTTTGAATGGAGTTTGGAGCACAATGGTTGAAGAATAGCTGAAAATCTCTTCCAGGTTCTGCAGTTCGGTTTCTAGGGTGACTGTAGTAACAGAGCTAACTGAGAAAGCGGGGCAGACCACGGATTCCTACAGACAGTTGCCCTAAAAACAGAGCCGCGGAACTCAAGAGAGTTTCCTGGAAGTGACATCAGACCATAGAATGGCATGAGAAGAAAAACATTGAAAATCACTGCTCTAAGCGGAAACCCTCTTAGTTAACAGCTCCAATTACAAGGAGATGACGAGATCCAAACGGCCTGGATTCCGAACTGTGTGGCCTAAGTTAGCATTTTTCAAATGCCCTGACCTTTTTACGCAGATCTGTCTAACAAGGAATTTCTGTTAATCACGACACAATCCAAATCCCAGGCTGGAAGAGGCAGGCTAACAAGCCTGCCCCATATCCAGCCAAGGGCTTAGAGGTGCTGCCGTGCTACCCGGAGATAGAGGGGAAAAATTCCCCTTTCCCCGGGTAGCGTGCAGTGGCCCTAATTTCAATGGCGCAACTCTGAGCAACCAAACCGGGGCGGCCCAGACTGGGAATGGAGGTTAGCATCCGGCCCAAGCGCTGGATCCTGTCTCTGCCTCCCGCCCCAGGCCTGCTTGCCCATTTTCCGCGCTTCCCCCGCCTGCTCAAAGTCCCTGTGCTGACCTTGGAAGGCCAGCCTTACCTTTGGGCCTCTGGGCCTGGGCACCAGCTCTGCAAGGCCAGCACACATCCGTGCACTGGCCAGTCTCCTAAAAAAGTGGCGCAAACATGCTTTACTGTGAGTTTGCAACATTCAAAGGCCGGCACAAGGGACTTGCGCCACCTAGAGCACCCTCTGGATTGTGCTCTTAATAGCAGAATTCCTGCACTCTGAGGATTCTGGGGCACACTCACTCTCAGTCTGTACTGGGTGTCAGCTGGGTTTATAAAACATAGTGATCATCCCATTCAATGGAGTTTTCTCCACTCTATAATTCATCCAACAGTTCTCAGTAACTGCACATTGCAAAGGAAGATCAGCAACGACAAACCTACCGCCCACCAAAGTTCCTCAGCCATTTCCAACCTTCTCCTACAGCAACTCCAAGGTTCCCAGAGAAACAGCTGGAAAGACATCAGAAATGTATCCCAGAATATTTGACAGCTTAAAGGCCGATGAAAAAAGGTTCCACAGCCAGACAAATGGGTTCCCTTTAGAGAAATACGTTTCAAACCACTGTTGCAGTGAAAAGGTTTGAGGACAGGAGTCTGAACCTTGTTCAAGCCACATTTTTCTGGGAAAACACACTAGTGGCAAGTAGAAGCAGGAAAGATGAAAAATATATACGCACCGAATGGTGCTTTGATTCAAGCCACCCTTGATTTGCACTAAAGTCCTTGCAAGTCAAGTGTGCGCTTTCTACTGCAGTATTTTTTTTAATAAGAAGTGAGGCCTCCATGCCGAGCGTTGGCAAGTGTTGTACGTTCCTGATCCGGTTGCACCTGTGAAAAGGTGAGTGGGGGCGGTTTCGGAGGACTACAGCTTGAGCTCCCTGTCTGGTTTCATGCTGAATGGCTCGAGCCTCTCACTCTCTGGCAACAGACTGTTCAGCCTCTCCATCAGTGGGACGGTCTGATCGATGCCCATCTGGATGCGGCGGAGGATGGCTGACATTTCGTTGACCTTCTGGATCTGCTCCGCATATTTGGCATACCTTTTCTGACGTTCCTGCATCAGGCTGTACAGAGTTTCTACGGAAAGATCCATCTGTTTACAACACGCCAAAAGAAGAGAGAAAGAATAGTCCCGTTAGATTTCAGCCACCTCTCAGAGGAACACATGGCCTGCAGCAACCACCGACCGATCAGCTCTTTTCTACCTTAAACATACCAATTTTGGGGGAGAGAAGGAAAACAATAAACTGCCTCTTGAAAGCAAGGCCAAAAAAGTGTTCCAACAAATACAACAATATATTTCATTGTGCTTCCATACATGGCTATGCTATGCTATGCAGTCTGTCCCCAGTAACCATTGGGGATCTGTTCCCAGACACCCACCCACCCATGGATACCTGCATATAATGGTATCCACAGGTAGGGCCTCAAAGGATTGGGCCAAACCCATGGATTTGGGCCACCCGACCCTCCAAACCTGGCTAGAACTGCACAGGGCTTCGCTGGGCCTCAGAATGCCAGATAAGGGCATAAAACGTCACTTCTGATTTTCCCCCCAAGAAACAGTAAGTCATTTTTTTTGCCTGAAATGTGTATTCTGAAGGCTGGGGAGGCCACATGTGGGAGCACATGTCCTTCTGGCTCTCAGAACACTCTCCAGGCATGACTGGAACACAGTTTGTCACATTTAGAGGATCTGGGGTGGGCCCAAATCCGTGGGCTCGGAACCCGTGGATTTTGAAATCTGAGGTTCCCGAATCCATGGATATTGCAGGCCCACCTGTATACATTTTTCCCAGCACACCATTAGGGAATAACCAAGACACGCAAGCAGGAATTGTAGGCCCGGGATTATAAAATGTCTCCTTCTATGATGGTTCTTTGAGAACTTGCACAATGGCTCTGCTCTTTCTTTGTGTGTTTGACCATCACACAGCTTGAGAAATTACAACTCCAACAGAATAACAACTGGGCAAAACAAGTTAATTCTAAAAGCAGATGTAGAACAGGTTGCCTCTTCCAGCCTGGGATTTGGATTGTGTTGTGATTATCAGAAATTCCTTGTTAGACAAATCTGCGTGAGAAAGGAGTAATAACTGGATCCATTGTTTTGTTTGCTGGTCTGAATTAACTCTACCAAAGTGTGTGTGTGTGTGTGTGTGTGTGTTTTACAAAAAAGGGCCCAGCTTGTAATTGCAGTAATTATTATTAATTTTATAGCACCACCGGTGCATGTGGCACCTCGTGAAAATTGTCTATTTATGATTTATGGCCTCTTACCACTGCTCTTAAAAAGTAAAACATTTAAAAAGAAAACAGAGTTTCAGCAGTTAGTCATTTATAACAAACTCATGGCAGGCCAAGTTCCTATTTCCATTATTTAAAATCATGTCACTCAGTGAACAATCTCCAGCATAAGTCTCTCATTCAAAGTTGGCAGGAAAATTCCAAACCCTCTGAAATCATCCCATGCTGGAATGCTTGATCCTCCAAAGAGTTCAGCCAGATGATCTGACAGCTCGACGGAGTCTGTGGAGCAGAGAACTCAGACCATGGCATGTTCCACAACTACGAAGAGGTACACAAACCAGAGCAAGTATGCTTGATAGTATTGGGGTGAGGTTTTATTTTATCAGATGTTCTACGTAAAACCTAAAAGACAGACCAGAAGCTCTCAATGCACTGGAGAACATTCCATGAGTTTGCTGTCCTTACGGCATCACCTTACGCTGCATTTGTCTAAGCGCATCATCTGAACTGATTCTCGCTTGTGCTCTTCTCCCCTCGCTTCAGGAGATGGTGTGAAGGGGGCCGCAGGATATGGCCCTGTTCCCTGCAAGGAGATCAACTTTTTCAACGTGGGACAGAATGCTCAGCATTCTATCGTCTCTGGGCAAGATGTCTCAGCTGGAAATCGAAGGGGATTGCTGCTGGCTTCTCCTTCATTCTGCAAGTTCTCAAATTCAGGATTCGGCATCAGCTGACCATGTAGCCTGTCTAAGCCTGGTTTATGTCACGCTAGAGCCGAAACCATCACTTTCTCATGTTCTTTCTTGTGGCGTCCTCCCTTTCCACACATGGGACCAAATAAAAACCAACCGAGCAAGACATTTCCACTGGGTGTGGAAACAATTTAAACCTGGTGCAGAAGTTTCCATGGAAGAAAAAAAAAAAGGGAGCTTAATAAACTTTGTATGCCGGGGCTAGCCCTGTACATATTGCAGCCTGCAAAGCAGACCACCAGCAGGTTAGCTGTTGCACGGAACAGAAAAACAGGCAAGCCAGAATTTCAAAACTAATTGTCCTGCCTAATGAGAGACAGGGCTGGGGAAGGGGAGCCAGTTGGGAGCCTTTCCAAGACCTCGCACGCCTCATTACACGGGGCAATGCAAGCACTCTGGTGCTTTGAAAGGCTTACTCAAAAGGAGTGCCTCAGGGTGGCTGTACACCCTCCACAGTGCACAAGGGACTGAACTGATGACTACAAACACTAGCAACTAAGAAGCAGCAAACTCACTGCTCCTTTAATGCGGCAGCCCACCTTCTAATAATGGCAGGTCACAGAGAGCCAGTTTGAAGTACTGGGGATTTCAAAAAAAAAAATCCTAAATGATATGGGCCAAGCATACCAAGATCACAGCCACACCCCTATGTTGCAGAATTAATGAGAAAGCCTTTTGAAGTTTTCCAGCGAGATCAGGAGCTCAAGAGGACCCCAAGAAATGGTTCTGAAGGCACGTCCTCAACACTGGAATTCCTGTTCCCTGGAGACTCAACAAAGCCTGAGTCCGTCTGTCTCCCAGGAAGCAAAGAAATACTGGTTTGTTCCAACAGACTTGTGGCGATAGGGAAAAAAACTGAATTTAATCAATGTCTTGGAGACTGGCTGTTGTTATCACCCACATCAAATTATATAAACAACAGCTAAGATGTATCAGTAGCATTGGGAAGGATACAACCAATACCGTGGGCCCTCGGTATCCAGGGGGGGATCTGTGCCATGACCCCCCACTGAGACATAAGTCAGTGGATGCTGAAATTCACGGGTGTGTGTGAGTGATGCCACAATAATTTATCTGGAGGTTGTACCCAGCTCTCCGGAGGTTGCGCTGTCCTCCCAGCATCCTCAGATGGCCTACCAGATGCGATTGGAAGACACTTCCGGTTTGTGTTGGCAACATCCTGGAAGGTGTTCTGGGATGTGGCAACTTCCTGGCCACGACTGTAAGTCACTGATGGAAACAAAAAATGGCTTCCAGTAGTGTCGAGGAGGCCCTCTGAGGCCTGGACGTGGCATCTGCGAGTAAGGAGGGTCCCACAGTACTTGAGAAAAGCAGAGGTTGGTTAAAGCCTAGACAGCGTCTATTTTCCAGTCCTGTCCATTTGCTAATTTCTGAAGACGGCCTACAGAACAACAGTAAATCTCACGCTGGTGCCTACTACAGTTCCTTTTATTGCATATAGAAGGGAAAGTTAGAAATGCACTGGTATAGCATGCATACAAAGATGTGAACATAAGAAGAGCTCGGCTGGACAGTGGCATTCCTGGGGGGGGGGAACTGCCCACCCCGTGCCCGCTGCCTCCCCCCAGAGGTGCCTCCCCGCCTTCAGGCCAGAGATGCTGCGTATGTGCTCCCTGACCCTCAGAAGGCTTTCTGAGGGCTGGGGAAGCTTCCTCGACTCTCGGAAGACCTTCCAGGGGCCGCCCTCCTCTGCTTGAAAAAAAAAAGTGGAGTAGGAGGGCAATACCTGTTGCCATACACTTGTAACTAGCTTTCAGAGGCAGCCTACTTCTAGGACCAGGAGGATCTGCAGGACCTCCCAGTTCCCATGATCCCGCCCAGACTGAGAAGGGTTGGGAAAAGGACTACGAGGCCAGAATCCCAAAGGCTTATACACACCATGCAGCTCTGTTGGAAAGTTATCTTCTGTGCATGGAAAGGGAGAGGACGCCTGTGAGCCAGAGACTGTCTTCCTGCCATACCCAACTTCTCTCTTCAAAGGTAGCATCTGAACCGCATTTGCCCAACGATGAGAAACACACAGAGCAAGCCAACCAAGCATGCACAACACACAGGAGACTCCAACCCGCCAGAAAGCCTTCGCGTCACTGTCCGCAAGCCAGAGTTGACAGCAAATACCATTTTCCTGGAGGGGGACCAAGCATACTTTTGAAAAACAGAGGCCTTTCATTTATTTCCCATTACTGCCTCTTAGAGCTCTACGTATGTAGGCCTTAGTTCTAGTTATATAGCTTGCCTTGGCCAACATCACTGTCATGGGAGAGGTAGTGTAGTGGTCAAGAACTCTGGGTCCATTTTGAGCCCCCAATTTGCAACTTGAACCCACTTCCAAGATCCCATGCACCCACAGTTAGAGCCAACTGGTATAAAGAGTGGACCTCATGCACCCAAGGGTGAAGCCCACAAAAAGCTAATGATAGATCTATACACTGTGTCTGTAATTTTCAATGTTTTTTTTTAATCTCTATGGTGCTATCTATGGTCTTCGCCTCTTCTGGTGTCACTTCCGGCTTCCAGGAGACTCTTCTGAGTTCTGTAGTTCTGTTTCTAGGCAACTATCTGTAGTAACCAACTGTCTGTCCTCCTTCCTCTGCCAGCTTGTTACTACAGACGGTTGCCTTAGAAACAGAGCCACTGAACCTGGAACTGTCAGCAATTTCCAATTCCTGTACTCCAAACACCTGGGGCACACCTGCGGGCTTTGTATAGAACCAACACCTTCTGCCTCTGTGAATAGATCATTAATTTTATCCTGTAGCTTCTCAGCTTTGCACAGAAATGTTGAAGACATACTGGACCTCTTGCATTTCATTGCCCCCTCCCCCTCTCATGTGTAGCTGTGCATAACTGCCTATAGAGAATTTCACACTGTGCATTTGATGGAATGGGCTCTAGTTCACAAATGCTTATTCCATCTGTTAGTCTTTAAAGCGTTCACAGGACAACCGTGGTCTGTTTTTTTCCAGTGCAAAGACGCAGCAAAATTACCTTCCCTTCGAGCATGCCCACAGAACAGAGACTCGCACAGAATAACGGGTGACCTCTTCTGAAGGCTGATCATTCTGACTTTTCCCGTTAAACTTTCCAGCTGCAAGCCTGCATTCAGGTTTAATCCAGGAAAAAAAACATTTGCCCTTGCTGTCAAAGACTAAGGCAGTCTGTTCTAATAAAACACAACTTCTGGAGACAAGAGTGAGAGAGAACCCATCTCTCTTAATTTAAGAAGGAAAAACTGGATGAAATGGAGGGGGGAAGCACTCTGCTTGTCTCTACCCTGCTATTCTTGTCCCAGCATGCAGCCTCCCAGCTCCCCAGCTCCTGATAACGACAACACATTAGTCATCCACCGAAATCCTAGATCCAGACACAGCTGGAAAGCTGTTGTGTGTCATGATAATTTCCCATTAAGGCAAATCCTGGGTTTCTTCCAGCACACCAGGATGACTCATCATGATGTTCCCCAAGTGCGCTATTTATCCAAGCCCTGTCCTCCTCCCCAGCCTCCTTTTTGTTCAGTGCACAGGCATCTTTGAAGACTTTATAATTCCTAAAAGTCAACTGAAATAACAGGGATCTCGAGGAGGAAAGTTTCCTTTTCAAGCTTAAAAGGTGTTTTGCAGAAACACAATATAAAGCCTGCTCCCCTTTAAGCTCGGAGATCCCTGTAGCCGACAGACATGTTGCTCCATATTTATACTCGCTGCACGGCCATCAGAAACGGACAGCTTTTTCTTTAGCCAGATTTAATGCCTTGCCATCTGCTGTCCAAATGGGAAATGTCATAAGATACCCTATGCAGATAGGTGCTGCCCTTGTGGGCAGGGGCATATTGAGACTATTTCCCATTCTCTCCTCTACTGCCCCTTTTATGCTGAGATCCATCAAAAATACCTGGACCCATTCTGAGAACGAGACAGGGCCTTTCTGATGTGGCAAAATTATGTTACTTCGTAACGGACTCTTCAGTTGAAACAACTGAAAGGGTGGCAACCCTCCTGTATCAGTAGTTAACTGAGCTGTGTCCTGTCTGATTTAATGCGTTTTTAGATTCTGTTTGTTATATGCCAATAAAGGCTATCCATCTATCTATCTATCTATCTATCCATCACATTATATCCATCTATCTGTCCTCACATTATAAAGGTCATGCTATTTATTTTGCAGGCTTTTGACTCCAGTGATGTTAATCAGATTCTTCCCTTCAGCTGGCAGTGGTTGTCGCTTTCCCACATAAGTCCATCTGAGCAGCCTGCAAGTCCTGGGCATTGCTCTGCAGGCCAAGACCTGTCTCATCCACAGATCAGCCAATGCTGCACTAAAATAGCCTGGCGGAAGGGAGGTGCAAAATCCCACATGGTTGTAGTGTTAACGAGGCCCTCATTTCACGGGACTCTTCCCCTTCAAGCCTCTGCACATGGCTTTATACAAATAAACAGGGTTCTGAAAGAGACACAAGGAGGTGGGTAGTAACAGATACCAGACAGTAACAGGTAGTAACTCTTCCTCCTCTGGCTCTGCCAGACAATTCATTACTGCAGGCAGCTGCTCTAGAAACACAGTTGCAGAACCCAGAAGAGTCTCCTGGAAGTGACATCACAAGGCAAAGGTCACAGAGGTCAGTGTGCTGTGAGAAGAAAAACGTTGAAAATCGCTGAGCTGTAGTGGTGTAGTGGAGCCAGTAACAGTAGTAGTGCTCAGCTTCGGCTGGTGCACCAACTGCGACCATACCTTAGCTGTTTGGACCTGGCCATAGTAGTCCATGCATTTGTGACTTCGAGTGGACTATTGTAACTTGCTGTATGTAGGGCTACCCTTGAGGAAGGTTCAGAAGCTGCAATTAGTGCAAAATGCAAGAGCCTAGGTGGTTGCAAAGGCTAGATGGTTTGACAGTTGGGCCACTCCTACAGCAGCTACACTGACTGTTTCCAGTCTCGGTTCAAGATGACGGAATTGAACTTTAAGGCCCTGCATGACTTGGGTCCAACCTACCGGAAGGACCGCCTTCTCCTATACATTCCAGCCCATCCTCTTAGGTCATCTTCAAGTACCTGTATCCCAAGTTAAAGGAATGGCAGCTCAGAGATTACCCTTCTCTGTAGTGGCACCACAAATATGGAATTCCCTTTCAGAGGAATTAGGAACAACCCCTTCCCTTATAGCTTCTCGGAGAGGGCTCAAAACATACCTATTTCATCTGGCATTTGGAGGATGAGTAGATGTTTGCCCTCTGGAATAATGCTATACTGGTCCCTCAGACAATTTTGCTTCCCCCCAATGGCCGAATGAGATACTGTTTGTTGGGTCTCATCCTGTTTTAGAATGTTGTATGTTTGTGTTTTAATGCTAAAATTAATGTTTAATGCTTTTGTTCTTAATATTTTTTGTTATTATTGTTTTATATTGTACTTTTACTATGTAACTTTTACTATGTACAATGTAAGTTGCCTTGGGCATTTGCTTCCGTATGGGTTCAGCCATTGCTCTGCTTCACATGCCAGGAGTAGAGTTAATGCAAGAGTGTAATTTACTAGTGTCAACATTAGCACCTGTGTGTCATAATCTTTTTTAAAGGTGACAAACCCAAGACTTGCCCTCACTCCAAGAGCTTAGAAAGTGGTACATGGGATTCAGAAGCTCAGCTGTTGTGTTGTTGGACCTGGTTGTTACAGCTCGTGGGGTGGGTTGGGTTGGCTTTGGCTGTGATCAGCAGACAAGCCTACTCCCAAAAGAGGAGAACAGTGCGTACAGCCAGAGGCTTCTTTTAAGTTTTATCACCTCAGGTGTTTGCACTGCTGAGACAAGTTGCTGTGCAGATTAAAATGCTAGTTGCCTCTTAAACAGCAGAGGCTCGTATTTCAACGAAACCCTTGGTGAAGCTCTGGTCCTCCCCACTTTGCACTCTGTACATGCTTCTAGGTTTGTCAAAACACAGCCAAATACCAAATTTTTCCAAGGAGACTGGTTCCTGGAGGAACCCAGGGTGTGTGTGTCACAGTTGTTGGCTCCAGCAGTGAAATGCAGTTCACAGTTTTTTTTCCTGTTCTTCCTCCCTGCTTACTACTCACTAAGGGCGCAATCCTAACCTGGAGTTAGGCTGGCACAGTTAAGCCAGCAAAGTTTGGCTGGCATAAGGGACACCGTCAAGTATGTTTGGATCACTCTCGGAGTCAGAAAGGCCAGCATGCAGACGTGCGCCGTTCTCTTGCCTCAGAGTGGTCCAAACATGCTTTACGGTGGCCCTTGTGCCAGCCAAACTTTGCTGGCCTAACTGTGCTGGCCTAACTCCAGGTTAGGATTGCAGCCCAAGTCAGCGGTTTGGATAGTACACAAGTGAAGTATTTTATTGTTGAAATTCCTGTTGAAGGAAGTGATTACTATAATATAAACCAATGGCACAAACTCAACTTCCAGTGACAATGCCAGTCACTAGATCTGCAATATAGAGTCAAGTAATTCATTAGAGGGACGTGGCACTGCGGGTTAAACCGCTGCTGCTGGGCTTTCTGGCTGGAAGGTTGGGAGTTCGAGACCACGTGACAGAGTGAGCTCCCATTGCTTGTCTCAGCTCCTGCCAACCTAACCGTTCGAAAGCATGTAAAAATGCAAATAGGTACCACTTCAGTGGGAAGGTAACGGCGTTCCGTGCACTACGGCATATAGTCATGCTGGCCACATGACCACGAAAACTTGTCCTTGGACAAACGTCGACTCTATAGGCTTAGAAACGGAGATGAGCACCGCCCCCAGTCAGTCACGACTAGACCATTCAGTCGAGGGGAAACCTTTACCTTTTTAATTCATTAGAAATCTTTGTATTTAAAAAGATGCTGCTAATTAATGGGTCACCAGATCTTTTTAGAAAACATTTTTATTGTAAACAATTAAGTACAAATACAGTAGGCCTTTGGCATCTGTGGGATCCATTCTACACATTTCACCACCACCACTGATACCAAAATTCATGGATCCTGGAACCTGTGGAGGAGGGGGGACTGGTGAGGCACCACAATTGCACTGGCCTCCTCAGTAG
Source organism: Lerista edwardsae (assembly GCA_029204185.1). Classification (NCBI taxonomy): domain Eukaryota; kingdom Metazoa; phylum Chordata; class Lepidosauria; order Squamata; family Scincidae; genus Lerista; species Lerista edwardsae. The sequence continues at coordinate 2,651,875 of JAJKFI010000003.1, read as the reverse complement.
GCCTCCTGGATGCGACTGGAATCTGCCAAAGCGAATCAGAAGTGGCTTGCACCTCTCTTCTGCCAGGCTATTTTAGTGCAGCTGTAGCTGAACAAACTGAGGCTACAGATAGTTGCCTTAGAAACAGAGCTGCAGGACCTGGAAGAGTCTTTCAGAGATTTTCAACCTCTGCGCTCCAAACTCTTGCGGCACATCTGCAAACCTTTCGTGGTATAACAGTAGGCCACAGCACACCGGTTGAAAATTGCTGCACTTGCTTCTACCATGCCTGTGATGTATAAGGGTCAACACTCATTTAACCCAGTGGTTCCCAAACTGTGAGCCACGGTGCCTGAGGGAGCCATGGCAAACTCAAAGGGGTGCCACGGGATGTCCCCAGTGGCGGCTTCTTCTCTTGGGCGGTCATCTTGGATTGCACAGTTCTTTTGTGAAAATTGTGCAAGATCTTGCATGATCCAAGACAGCGGAGCCCAGGAGTGCTGGGAAGAAGGGACCGCCCTGAAAGAAGGGTCCCGTGACCCCAGGAGGTTTGCGAACCATTGATTTTAACCCTTTGTCCAAAAGCACAAAGATCTTAACAGTTCACAGCCCAGAGTGAACAACTCTGTGAGCAGAGTGAACACAGCCCAATCCTCACAGCCCAGAATGAGGAGTTAATGATTTTGGAGATCTAAACAACAAAGTTTAATGCTGTATAGCAAGGGTCTCCACACTTTTCAGTATGTGGGCCACATTGTATATTTCACACATTTTCACAGGCCAAGAAATCCATTTTACATAGGGCGGAGACAAGTGACGCATGGCACATGTCTCTGCCCAATCTGTTGCAGAAACCCAGATTGTTATGATTTGTTTATACATGCACAAAAATGATGCTATTTCCTCACCACAAATGTTTTACAAGATTGCTGAAAAGACAACATGTGGAAACCTGATTTGTTTTAATTGGAAGGGGTGAGATTAACATTGGAAACATTATCGTTTGAGGGTCTTAATGTATGTGACTCAGGGGACTGAAATGAGAATTCACCAGGCTGATACCACTCTGGACATATGGAAAGGATTGTGATGGGTTTTCCGACCACGTGATTGAGAAAAAAATATTTAAGTTGCTGCGGGACGGATAAAATCTTGTGGTGGGCCAGATATGGCCCCCAGGCTGTAGTTTGGAGACCCCTGCTGTAGTATAGGAAGTGAGTAGCCCAATCCTATGTTGTGCTGCAGTGGGCAGGCCGGTGGGCCTGCACTGTATCCAGCACAACATGGGAGGCCTGGGAAGCCTCCCTAGTGCAAGGGCACATTTGTGCCCTTGACCAGGGGAGGTACCAGCCTCCCCAATAGCAGATGCAGCTCCGAGGCGGTCGCACAGCCAGAATCAGGGCCATGTGGCCCAGGGATGGGACCTTGAATGCGGCCTAACAGCTGCATCCCAACCCCACCTGCTGGCCTCCCCATCCCCCTGCCCCGTTTCAGCCACCCGCCTGCCCAGAACCACCCCTGCGCCAGCTGAGTTCGGTTGGTGCAAGGGCGACTTTCCACCTGCGCTCCCAGGCTGGCACTAAAGCTAGCGTTGTCCTGGGAGCAGTAGCGCTGAGGCAGGGGCCAATCAGCAGTCCCGTGTTAGCGCCAAGGACGTAGCGCCGACACGGCATTGCATGGGCGCTACGTTCTATGTAGGATTGTGCCCTTAATGAGGCCCCAGGTGACAGAAAATTTCTGCATCTCACCCTGAGCAGTGATGTCATTCAGGGGGAACAGACCAGAACGGGCGTTCCGGATCCTAACGGGCTCTGTGGCTGGTTCCGGGTTCCCGACAAGTGCCAATCAAAAGTGAGTTCCTGTTCCTAAATCATTTGAATGACACCACTGACCCTGAGTGCCCATTTCCATGCATGGCACTCCTGACAACCGGCGAATCTGCCACCTTCCTCATTGCCAGCTAGCAATTCATCCTGGAAGAAGTTTCCGCTTTCCGTCCCAAAAATAGGATAAATAATTTGCGGCACAGATTGTTTTGTTCTCTCTCTCTGGTGGCAGCACCCAAGCTGCAGTCAAGACAGCCGCCGCCGCCAGAGAGATTAACGTCTGAATCAATATCAAAACACGTTTTTTGAATTAACATGGTTTCATCAAGTTGGCAACGGCCGCGATTGCTGGATATAGGTAGTCACCAGCATCTGCAAATGCGTTCACACCTTGTGAAATTAGCTGGCTGGGGAAAACAGTGCACCGATCAAAAATGTTAAAAATATGGTTTTCATGTCATTTGGGATTTTAGAACAGTGTGAAGTCAACGCAACCGCTCAACAAAGACCGTGAATCATATTTTGCGTTCGGCCAACAATCTGGAAGGTCTGAATTATTCTGAGTCACACCAACCGTGAATCAAAGCTGTCCGGAATGGGAAAGCAAGTACAGATCAGGAAAACATATTGATGCCCCATCATTTGTTCTTAAAAAATACCACTCTCATCCCTGCACCAGGAAGCCAGCCAGAGAATGCCTTGCAACTGAGGGTACAATCCTAACCAATTTTCCAGCACTGACATAGCTGTGCCAATGGGACATGTGCTGCATTCTGCAGTGGAGCAGCAGTCACAGAGTCCTCCTCAAGATAAGGGAATGTTTGTTCCCTTACCCCAGAGCTGGAAAGTTGGTTAGGATTGCGCGCTGAGTCACATGGCTGTGATTACGCCAGATTGCAAATCAATTGTCTCAGTCACTGCAGAATTCATGCAGTCTTCCATGGGGAAGGGGTTTTCTCCACAGGGGAGCTCTAGTGCAATACAACGTTACTTAAACAGCACCTACAATTGTGGAGGAGGAGAACAGTTATGTACCTGCCGTACATAAAAACAAAGGATGCTTGTCTAAGCTATGGATCTTCCCTAAATATTTATTATCAATAATATTTATATTCTGCTTTTCAACAAGAGCTAATTTACAAAGTGGCTTACATAGCACGAATTGTTAATCTGTGAATGGTGCCTTTATACTAGGACATGGCTGATGCAATTCCACAAGTAAGGAGCCACAACAGAAAATGGCTGGAATTTGGGGGCAGAAAGACAGGCAGCAGAACAAAGGGACTATGAAGGAACCGGTGGGAAGGGAGGTCTCTCTCAGCAAGCGGAGCCATACATTCCCAAGCCTCTCAGAGGAGTGCACCTGTTCAGATCTCCTGCCAGCTTGGAAAGGTAGAAGGATTTTGGGCTCTCTACTCTAGAAAGGGGTTTGTGAGGGGGAAAAAATCATTTGTATTTTTTATTCTCCGACAGCCTTCCCCCAAGGAACTGTAAAAGGCTGAGGTTCAGGGCTAGCTGTCAGTCCTACATCTGAGTGCTTATGAATAACTTTAAAAAAATATTTGTATTTTTTACACTTTTGTTTGGACCACTCTTCCTCCAAATAGCTCAGGGTGGTGTATGTACTGCCTCTCCTCCTTTTGACCTCACAACAACCTTGTGAGCTGGAAGAAGCTGAGAGACAGTGGCTGCCCAAGGTAAGATTTATAGCTATACAAGCAGCCCTCATTATCTCTCTGTGTGTGGGAGGGTCTGGTCTTGGGGCCTTCAAAGATCCATGGAAAATTAAAGGCGTGGATTTAGGGCCAGCAAACCCTCCGAATGCAACTGGAGCTGAGCTCTGGTCGTGGACAGAGGGTGTTCAGACGCCATGCATGACCACTTGCGGCCTCTGCGGGACCTCAGAATGCTGCCTGAAGCAGTTTAAAGGTAGCTTCTGGTTTTCGGCAAATTTACCTTTAAACGGCTCCAGCTGGCGTTCTGAGGCCCACAGAGGCTGCACACAGTCCCATGCGGCCTCTCTGAGCTGAGCTCCAGTTGCATCTGGGAGGTCTTTAAGTGGGTCCCTCCTGGGTTCGTATTTAGAAATAGTTCTATTTCATATCCACCTATTTTGAAATCCGCAAATACTGAACTCACAGGTACCACAGGCCAACCTGTATATATAAAGTGCAACATATTAAGATCAATACAGGGGAAGGGGAGAGGTTTTTGGAAAATAGCAAAACGGGGCCAGCCAATTTTTCTTTCTCCCTCCCTAAAACCGCTCCATACAATGAAGGTAGGAGAGGGGCATTGAGCGCCTCCTCTCTGACCCTCCTTGTCCCTCCTCTGTACTATCACCAGATATGGGCAAAGCAGACCAATTCACCTTTGTATGTGTCAACTGACACTCTCAATGCTCCATGGATCCTGGAAGCCACTGAACAGAGGTGCCTGTCAGGCTTTTTAAAACCTGTTTTTCTCTTAATTCACAAACATATTCTGTAAGGACCACCTTCTTCCATACAATCCTACCCGTGATCTCAGGTCATCTGGGGGGCCCTGTTCACTGTGCCGCCACCAGGTAAGGTGAAGGGGATGGCGGCCAGGAATAGGGCCTTCTCGATGGTGGCTCCACAGTTGTGGAATTCCCTCCCCTTGGAATTAAGAACAGCTCCCTCACTAGCAATCTTTTGGTGGGGTCTTAAGACCTTTCTTTTTAAGGAAGTATTTAATTGCTGACATGCTGGGTTGGCATTTTAAATTGTATTTTAAATAGTATTTTAATTTGTAATTTTAACGATTGTATTGTCCATAGTGGTCCATTGTTTTTTAATTATCTATTATTGTTTTTAAACTTTATTCTGTATTTTTTATTGTAAGCCACCTTGGGTGCCCTAACAAGGAGCAGAAAGGCAGGGTATAAATTCATTACATACATACATACATACATACATACATACATACATACATACATAC
>JAJKFI010000003.1:2572286-2647099 GCA_029204185.1 Lerista edwardsae | reverse complement strand
CATACATACATACATACATACATACATACATACATACATACATACATCTCTTCACTCTAAGAATGTGGGTCTGCCTTTTTTCTGTGTGATTCTGTTTCACAATCAGAGACAAGAGGACCTCTGTGTTGTGTATTTTTATTCTACATTCTCATTTTTATTAATTTTAAATGCTTTACAAACTTATTAGGTAGATGAGATAGCTAATATAGTGTCAGAAGTTGTAGCCACAGTATTATTTCTAATTGGAAAAATAATCAATTTTAATTTCTGGCAAATATCTTACACAGCAAAATGCAGTGTTTTGTGTTTTTATTGAAATATTTTAACCCTCAAAAGGTGGTGTTTGGGGTTTTTAGGTGGTGTAACACGTACATTTCTCCCTGCCTCAAGAAGAAAAAACACCCTTGAAAGCCTCTTTCACCCTTCAACAGCATTGTGGCCCATACCTCTTTTATCCGTTTGACCAAAGCGTTCTGGTCAAAGGTTACGGCTTCTGCACATTGGTGGAGGTGGTCCTGGTACCGGAGACAAAGCTGCAGAACTTGCTGAGAGTCCAGCTTCTCCAGTTTGACGTTGGTCGGAGATGTTTGCCCACTGAGAAGACCTGGAAGAAACAACAGAAGCAACTGAAAAGGTCAACAGTGGCACTAACGAAAAAGTGTGAAGGGGCATACACAGAGTGCTTTTCCCACATGAAACCATTGCTTAGTAACCACACGAAACTACCTGCCTGTTGTTCTACAAGTCGAAAATAACAGAATATAACACAACCAGTTTCCAAGAAAACCATGTGATACAAGTGGCCCCTCCAGTATTGGCTGGGAATTCCGTTCTGCTCCTCCACGGATCCAGGGAAACTCTATATAAGCAGCGACGCCTCCTGTACCTCCCATTACAGAACCTTTTTTTTTTCTGTTATAGCATTTGCAGCACGAGTTTTATTTAACTGAAGAACCAAACGTGCAAGGAAGCAGCCTGCATGCTAGAGGGGGACTAACCAAATGTCAACAGGAAGCACTGTAGCATCCGGGCTGGTTGGCTGCACGCTTGGTTCTACATAATTTTAAGAAAGAAAACCTCTGCTGTAAGTGCTATTATAGAAAAACAAAGGTACTGTAATGAGCACACGAGGCGGGGGGTCCCCCCAGATCCGTATGTCTATAGTTAAGTGTAACCACTGATACCGGATCCACAAATAGGGAGGATGCCAATATTGACAAAAAGAATAAACCATAGTTGGAAGTAGTTCTACATCAGGGTTTCCCAAAGTGTAGGTCGTAAGCCCAGGTGCAATGTCTCATTCTGGAGGCATTGGGAAGGACATCTCTGGGTCGTTTCAGGCTGTTTCAGGCCTGTTTCAGGCTACAGGCCCCTGCGGGCCTCAGAATTGCCCCCAGAATCGCCTTCGTTTTTTGGATACAACTTCTGGTTTGATCAGAAATCACTTTCAGACACTTCAACAAGCCATTCTGAGGCTGCAGGAGCCAACAGAGTATGTCACTAGCCTGGCACAACCCAGAAGAGGTCTCCAAGCTTTCCCAGAGGGCAGCACCAAAAGAACGTTGCTTAGCGACTGACCGGGGAGGACATGGTGGGTCACAGTGCTGAAATATTTGGGAGCCGATATACATACTACATCTCTGTTTCCCTCCTTTTATCTTTTTACAAATGTATAAGAAGTGTTTCTGACAGGCTCCTTTTAAGGAGAATTGCAAGGGACCCTCCTCTCGATCACTGCAATACTGATCAATAAAGAATCCCAAAGCTGGGAACCCCTCCAGGCAGAGAGATCGCCCGGCCCCAAGGACAGCATTAACCCCGAGTTAAATTCTCCCACTAAGCCGACACCCCATTAGCACTGACTTCATGCTCTTTGGCACCTGCTCACCAACCCAAGCCATGCCCTTGGTCAGAAGAAGCAGGGAGGTGACCGAGTGCTGGGCTGTAGGCTCAAGCTGGGCCTACATCTGAAATATCCATCTGAAATCCTGGTAGAGGGGCTATCAATCTGGACCAGCGACTTTCAATGTTTTCCTTCTCATGGCGTTCCAACCTCTGGATCCTCTGAAGCCCTGTTGATAGACTTGAATGTTTCCAGCTCAAGCTCAGCCATGCTCAGGGCTTCACTGGCTATCAGGGTCACCAACACCCAGCTGAATCTCTCTGGCTCTGCTGCGTGGATCACCGCTGCTGTATGATCCCCAATAAGTGCCAAATCAACTGAACCCTCTGTTGAAAGCAGACTGCCAACCTGCATTCCATGACCTACGAAGGCAGTGGTCCGTTTGGCTTTCAACTGCATTTCATGGGACTCCGATTTATTTCATGTTACCTTGGGCAAACTTATCTGGAATGGTGATTCAAGTCTTCTGAATGTGGCACAGTTGTTTGCTACTCAGCTCCTAAAGGCTCATCCTGCAGGCAGAAAGGCACAGCCATTCTTGCTACTCGAAAGATGCAATTAAATGCTTAACTCTGACTTACAAAAAAAACAGGAAAAAGCCTTTAGTTGCTTTATTCTTTTGAATAACTTGCAGTTCCCAGATTCTCCAAGTAAGCTGTTATTTCTATTCGCCTTCTGGGAGGTGGAGACCACCTGGGTGGCTGAACTATATTAAGGGAAATTCACGAGCGAGATCTGCTAACAATCATATAACTTCCCTTATTATACTATAGTTGTCCCTTTCCCCCCCGCCCCGTTCCCCACCTCTTCACACATTCAACAGTCATAAAGCTGTTTCACTCACGCACAGTACCTCTGACGATGCCGTTTCAAAATACAGAGCAAAGCCATTTAGATCTGCAGTTCCTAAACTTTGTGCTTCCGCACACCAGTGTGCTGCAAGATCAGCACTAGTGTGCTACTCATGATCTCAGGGGTAGCTACCGCATCTGTCCTCACATCAGAGAGCATCCTCAGATCAATCATTTGCGCAGATGGAGAGGGTAGGAACAAATCTGTACTCTTCCACTCTCCAAGGAAACGATCGTTTTTTCCCAGACAGGTAGCCAATCAGAGCAGTAAGTTCGTGTGATGAAGATAGTCTCCCAAAGAAAACTGGATACTACCACATTCTTTGTAACCAGCTGAAACCAATATTATCTTATAACTATATACAGGTAAATGAGACTAAAGACCAACAATTCACATAGACTGTGTATAGCTATTTTCAACATTTCTGTCACAGCACTGACCCCTATGGTTTTTGTGACATCATTTCCAGCTCCCGGGAGAGTCTTCCAGGTTCTGCGGCTCTGCTTCTATGGCAACTTTCTGAACCACTGAATTGTTCTCTACTGGCAGGACTGCTCTTCCTCTGGCAGCAGAGGAAGAGGACACACCATTTGTTACTACAGACAGTTGCCCTAAAACAACCACAGAACCCAGAGGAGTATTTCAGCAATTTTCAACTGCTGTACTCTAAACTCCCATGGCAAACGTGTGGACCTTTCATGGCACACCAATGTGCCATGGCACACTGGTTAAAATTTAGTGAGACAAATTTAGTAGGACAGTATATAGACTGTCAAGTGCATAAACTGCATACAGCTGGTTTGTGTGAGTATCGAGGAGCATTTTTTCTACGTGGCAGCTGGTGCAGGAGAACAGTGGTTGAGATGCACATGGAAGAGAAGGCGTCTTTGGAAGTGATAGAGGTTGCATTTGTGGGTTCTTGGGAAGCCTCTGGGGTTGCACGATGCCACTGTGCTGCCAATCCTCAAAACAGTCACTGTGATTCCAAGTCTCATAAGTCTGAGTAAGAACACCTACAGAAATCTGTGGCAGCGTTGTTCCAGAAAAGGTTTGAATCAACGCTGGTATTGGAATACAAACTGCATCACCGAGCAAAAAGCAAAACAATTTTATGCAACTATTTTCTGAGCAACGGTTCTACTATGTTGTAGGAGGGCAACTGAAAGCGTCCTTGATCTTTGCCCATTTGTGTCCTCCAAACTTGCAAATAAAGTGAGCTGCTCTTTTGCGATATATTAAAATGCTATTTACAACAAGCTATTCTTCCGTCATGCTTTTATCTTCTTCTGTACCCCCCCCCATGTTGTACTGTTTGTAGGGGGAAAAACAACAGAAGCCTATTGTTTCCAAGAGTGACCTAAGCTCATTCTTATTTGCTGATATGCAGAAGAATTTCACTCCACTAAACATTTGCAGAGTTGCAAAACTCCAAGGTTATGGGCAGCAAATCTGAATTTGCTGCTTGTTTTCCCAATACTGGGTTGTATTTGTGGTGGGGTCTTTTTTGGGGCTTTTTTAAAAAAAAAAATTCAGGCAACAACTCACTGTACTTGAAGAAAAAAAAACTCGACACATTTAAGAGCACTATGTCAATTTTTAGGAGAGTTCTCCCTTCACACAAAACCAAGTCTCTCTTCCTTTAATCCAACACGAGATAAATTCTGTTTCTCTGTCCATCAGAAGTCTGATCAGAAATCTGTCCTACTGATAGCCAAAAGTACCTATACAGATTTAGGGCACAATCCTAACCTAGAGTTAAGCCAGCACAGTTAGGCCAGCAAAGTTTGACTGGCACAAGGGCTACCGTAAAGTGTGTCTGAACCATGCTTGGAGTCAGGGAGGATGGTGCACGTCTGTGTGCTGGCCTCTCTGACTCAGAGAGTGGTCCAAAATACTTTACAGCGTCCCTTATACCAGCCAAACTTTACTAGCCTAACTGTGCCAGCCTAACTCCAAATTAGGATTGCACCCTCAATCTAGAAATTAAAATGATTAAACAGATGTTTTCCTTACCAGTGTGTTTACACACAATTAAAATTATCTGCCCAATTACCAAACAGGGTTACCTATTAACTCAAACAGAAGAATAAAGAACACATCCTCTCTACCTATGTGCATGTTTAAAAACCTGCAGATTTTAAAATGTGACAGTTACATAACAGGAAAACAGAATGGCAAATGACACCCACATCCCCATACACATGTAATCCATGTCACCTCTTTTATACCATACAGGCATACCCTGGTATCCACTGATTCAGTATCCACTGTTTCAGTTATCCACTGATACCATGGATACTGGAACACCTATTAAAAAGATTGGAGAACATTAAACAAATCTCTTTTTACTGTGTTACAACAAAACTGATGTTTCCCTATCTTTACAAAGGTGGTCCCCAGTATCCACAGCTACCAGTACAGGGCATAGCATAGCGATTTTCAACTGGTGTGCCGCAGCACATTAGTGTGCTGCAAATGGTCCACAGGTGTACTGTGGGAGGTTGGAGTACTGTGGGAGGTTGAATATCACTGAAATACTCTTCAGGGTTGAGTAAATTCTCCTTTGGGGAAAAATATGGAACACACAGTGCAATCCTCTGCAACTTTATTCAGAAAGTTTATTCCATTGTATTCAATGGAGCTTACTCCCAGGAAAGTGTGCATAGGATTGCAGCCTTAAAAAAATGAAATTGAGGGCACAATCCTAAACTGAGTTAGGCCGTCATGAGCTAAGCCAGCAAAGTTTGGCCAGCACAAGGGCTACCGTAAAGTATGTTTGGACCACTCTCGGAGTCAGAGGGCCAGCACACAGACGTGAGCCATCCTCCCCGACTCCAAGAGTAGCCCAAACATGCTTTATGGTGGTCCTTGGGCTGGCTAACCTTTGCTGGCTTAGTCTGTGCTGGCCTAACTCCAGTTTAGGATTGTGCTCCGAGACTTTGCATGCGTATGACCACATAGAATACTTATGTTCCATGCAGAAACAACCATCTCAATTTTCTAGTCATGACTAGCATTAACACAGCGCTGGAAAGTTGGAATGGATCCAGCCCATAGGTGAATATTATGCTCATAAAATACAGCCACATACACCCCTATTCCCCTGGATTTCAAGTCCATTTTAAAAAGAGTATTACACTGGCTTTTGAAAGGTCTTCACCATCCCTCTTCACCTTGCTATTTTCTATATTGCCTCCAACTTATTGGATTCCTGCTTAGTGTCTTGAGAATTTCTTTTATTGCTTCCTGCACATAACTAAACTGCACTGCAATTTGCCAAAAAGGAAATGAACAGCACCCTCTGGTGGACATGGTTTATGCTTATGTTAGCCTTTAAAGTGCGACAATATTCTTCAAAGTTCTTTAGCCATTTTCGAGTGGTAGCACCGGAGTTAGCAAACCCATCCACAAGTCACATGAAACTCTAACTTTTAAATCTGATCAGTGGTTCCAAAGTGAGTACAAGCATACCCCAATCTCCACTGGGGTCCCATTCCAGGGGAACATCAGTGGTTAAAAAAAGAGATTTGTTTAATGTTCCTCTATCTTTTTAATAGGCATCCCAGGATCCATAGTATCTGTGGATAACTGAAACCGTGGGTACAAAAATCAGTGGATACCGCGGCATGCCTGTACATTCCATTGTCCGAAAGGTTACAAGATGAAGCGGCCAACAGGTACTGTTAGCCTGGGGAATAGAAGGCTGAGAAGATTTGATAGCACTCTTCAATTACCTGAAGGGCTGCCATATGGAAGAAGGGACACATTTGTTCTCCACTCCCTCTTAGAACCAGACCCAATGGGCACAAACTGCAAGAGAGGAGATTCCAGTTGTACATCAGGAAGACATTCTTGACTGTGTTTAGCTGTGGAACAGACTGTTGCGGGGAGGTGATGGACTCTCCCTCACTGGAGATCTTCAAGTAGAGGCTCGACAGGCACCAGTTGGAGATGCTCCAGGGCAGTGCTTCCCAATCTTCCGGAGCCTGCTATGCCTCCCGCACTACACGGCAAATGCAGCAGGTGGCTCCTAGAAGTGACGGGCGATTATGTCACTGCCAATTATTTCCAGGTTTGGATACCTCAACACGACAATGCAAAGGATGGTAAGAAGCTCGGGGAGGGCAGAAGGGCCTTTCCCAGCCTGGAAAAACCACTTGTAGGAGCTTGGCCGGCCAAGCTTCTTACCATCCTTTGCAATGTCACATTGCAGTTGTGCTACTGGCCGGTGGCCCACAACACCCCAGGATGTCACAAAGCACCATTTGGGAACCCCTGCTCTAGGAGGATTTCCTGCTACAGGCATGGGGGTGGACTAGAGGACCTTGTGGGTCCTTCCAGCTCTAGGTTTCTACCCTTCCAGCAATATGATTCTCTCTTTCCTCCCAGTTAAGAACATGGTCCCTGCTAAGCTGCATGGCTCAGCAGCCTGGAAGTTTGGGGATGATGCATGACAACATTGCTGAGGGTCTGGAGATGGTGCCCTAATGCTGCACAGCAGTAGAAAGGGGCCATGCAGTGGCACAGACCCCTTACAGGTAATAGGCACATAGCCCTTACAGGTGGTCAAGATCACTCTCCATATTTTTGGTTGGGAGGATGACATCATGTCCCCAGGATTACATCATTTTGATGCATTCATCAGTTTCTACTACCCACTTGTCCAATTATTAAGGCTCACCTTCCTTTCAAGGTGCACCTCCCAATGGGATAGGGCTAAGGGTTCAGTCCTAACTAAGTGGTGCACAAGTGGCGTGCACACTCCACTGGTGTGCCAGGACTTCGCACTGCTGCAAAAATGCCATAAAGACCTTTGTGAAGGCCACTTGCACTGGCAGGAAATCCAAAGCCTTCCTGCGGGTGCTGTGTGCAGAGTGACATCCACTGGAACAGAAAAATCTGGGGCAGAGGGAGGTGGACTGGAGAAGGGGGAAGGCAACGATGGGGAAGGGATTGAGTGGATTGAGCTCAGGAATGGTTGAGTTGGCGACTCTAGCAAGCGCCATATTCTGTCCCCCTTTCCAGGCCTGATCTGTTGACATGATCAACTCCAGGGATAGTTCACCAGCAAGAGTTGCACCAGCAACTTCATGGGCACAGGTCCTCATTGACTCATAGCAGCTGTTGGGGCTTACCCTGGGGCAAGAGGACAAATCACTGGCATAGATTATAGAGTGAAGATCTGCATGCTGCACTCTAAGGTCAGGAAGGTCAGGATTGTACACATGGGAGTTATCCTTTTTTATCTGCACACCCGCCTGTTAGGCTGATAGAGGTTTTCAGTGGATCGAAAACCACTGAATAAATTTCATAGTTTAACGGGTGGATGTGCAAATGCATGGATCAGCAAAAGTCCAATATTCTGACACTATGGCATAGAAATGGACAGAACTCCATAGCTTTGGTTAAATTTCTAGAGGTAATCATAAATTTAGACTCTGCCAACCAGGGTAGAAAGCCTGCAGCAGAGTAAGCTGGAGAAGATACTGTTTAAGAGCCACTGGCAACACTGAAAGGCAGAGAATCTCTTTCAAAATGGCACCAAGCTGTGGCTTGTACTGGGCAACACAGCATCAGTTTCATAGCTGAAAGGGAAGGGTGTATGCACACACTGTGCCTGCTCCTCCTCCTTGATACTGTAAAACTCCCGGCTGTACAGGGGGGAGGGGACAAGAATAACTCCAGAGATGGGTCAGCAAGCAAGCCTCTCTGCTGTAGATACAATGGTCAAGGACCAAGCCCAGTGAAAATGTGACAACTCCTACATAGATTGCAGAGGAAATATCTGCTTCCACTCTTTTGAGAGCACCCATTTGTTACATCTGAACACTCACCAAGGTAGACCAACTTCCTCCTGTAAGCTTCTCACAGCTTTGCCAATCATGCACTACACAGACTACACATATGCAACCAAATTATCCACCCATACTATAAATACTGCTCATTGCCATTATCCCTTGATTTAATGTGCACCCGACATATGTTAATTTTTAAAATGATGAGAAGAAAACAACACACTGAACACATTTAAAATTTAAAAAATTGACTTCTGTTCACTGGGTGCAGTACTTCTCAAAAGACACCAGGTGTCAGTATACACTGAAAAGATTTACAAATACAGCAGCAAGTTCCAACTGCTGTGCTGCAATAGATCCACAGGTGTGCTGTGGGAGTTTGGAGCACAGTGGTTGAAAATAGTTGAAAAGCTCTTCTGGATTCTGTGGCTCTGCTTTTAGGGCAGTTGTCTGAAGTAATGAATTGTCCGTACCTCCAACAGCCAATTTGTCATGACAGACAGTTCCCTTAAAAACAGAGTAGCAGAAGAGGTCTTCCAGAAGGAACATCACAAGAGGTGAAGACCATAGAAGTCAGTGTTCTGTGAGAAGAAAAACACTGAAAAATTGCTGCAATAGAGGTTTACCAATACCTTAAGAACTTCCTTTAAAGCTGGTTTTCACACTGTGTTCTAGGCTAGTGGGCCCCAAACCCTGGCCTGTGGGCCAGATCCAGCAGCCATGCTAACCCTTCCCTTGCATGAACTGAAATTACTGTTCCGCCAGGGCGCCTGCTATTTCTCTCCCCGATCACCTGCAATGTTCCAGCCCCTTCTGCCTTCAGCAGGCTCTGTGCCCGGGTTTCTGGGCCGATACAGCTGAGCAGCACAAACTTGGGGGGAGGTTGGGAAGGGAGATAGCAGGCTCCCTGGTGAAACAAAGCTCCAGTCATATTGTGGGGGGCTTTTCCGTGACATAGCAGCCTCCAGGTTGAAAACCACTGCTCTAGGCAATCTTAAGGAATGAGAACAGCAGTAATGGCAGATGTGCTTTCCCAAAAGACAAGTTTTTTGTTAGTATACACTAGCCTTTTGTTATCCAGCATTGCCCGGGGGACAAAGTATTCCCAGCTTCTATTAGTATAGGAGAAGGAATGAATACAGGGACAGAATCAAGCAAAGGAGTGTAATGAAATTGTCACACTCACTGAACACTGTCTGCAGGTCCTGTGGTAGGATAGCACCAACGTGTGAGAAACAGGAAGAGGTGGCCAGTTAGCGCTCTGGAAATAGGTCCCTCTCAGATCCGACTGGGTGTTGGAACTCTCTGGATCATGCTCTTTCCAGCCCGGGCAACGCAGGCAGTGCAAAGCAGTTTCACTTTCGTTTCTGAGGTCTCTTCCTGTGTATCAGCTCAGTGAGTGCAATCCCAGCTCATGACCTGCAGAATCCTTTGTGACCACAGGGTGGCAGCACACTTTGACTCCAATACAATCCCCTCGCTGTCCCTTCCCCCCCGGGGGCTGTAGGGGGGTCTGACCCCTGCAGTGTTTCTTTCCAGGCTGCAAGGTGTATTCCTGCCAAGTTTCGTGCGGATCGGTCCAGGCGTTCCCAAGCCTATGCATAACATACATACATACACACCCGCATACATACATACATACACACAAACATACCCACGTCCGTTTATATATATATATATATAGATTTCAAGGGGGGGGAAAGCCCAGAATGTTCCATGTCACAACTCTATAGAAGGGAGACAACAAGCATGTTCAGTATCCCACCACATGAAAGTGTGAATCCTAGAATAAGCCCAGAGCCCTCTGCAACACACTGAAGTACAACAGAAGGCATGCAGTTCCTGAACCGGGGAGGAGCCTTATGAAGGAGGGAGGGCTTTACTAAGTCTAAGAGAGTGCAAGCATGGCTGCTGAACGTAGCTGGAGAGGCTATCAAGGGCAAGGAGTCTTCCTTTTGTAAATGGAAGCCTTCCCCTAATGACGAGAATAAAGAAAGTATAAAAACTCTGGCAACAGAAATGTAAAAAGACAATACAGGAGGCAAAAAAAGTATTTGAGAAGAGAGTGGCCAGCAACATTAATCAGACTAATAAAAGCCTGTTCTACTATTTTAGAAGCAGGAACCTTGCAGGAGAAGCTGTTGGCCTGCTGGACGGTGGGGGGGGGGAGGCAATAGAAGAGGACCAGGAGATTGCAGAGAAATTCCATGAGTTCTGTCTGTCTTTATGGCATATACTCCTGCCTGAAAAGACCCCGCTGGGAGAGTTAACGGAAGAATTAAGGCAAATAGCAGTTAAGAGAGAAGAAACTTCAGAACATATTGGCAAATTAAACATTAACAAGTCACCGGGTCCAGATGGCATTCATCCAAGAGTTCTTAAGAAACTCAAGCATGAAATTACTGATCTTCTGACTAAAATATGCAACTTGCCCCCTTAAAATTGTCATTGTGCCAGAGTTAGCTAATGCCACAATCTTTAAACAATAAAACATACACAGGAAGAGGAGACTCAAGAAATTACAGGCTGGTCAACATCTGTTCCAGATAAGATGGTGGAAAGCCTAAACGAAGATAAAATCCTTAAAACCCAGAGAAGAACAAGTTTTGCTGAGGGAGAATCAGCATGGCTTCCACAAGGTTAGGTCTTGCCTCACAAATCTTTTAGAAGTCTTTGAAAAGGTTGACTGGCATGTGGACATCGGTGAACCTGTGGATATTATATATCTGGTTTTTCAGAAAGTGTTTGACATGATCTCTTACAGAAGGCTCCTGAGAAAACTCAACAGTCAGGAATAAGAGGGCAGGTTCTCTTACCAATTAGGAACTGATTGAAGACTAGGAAACAGACAGTGGGTGACAATTTTCACAATGAAGAGAGGTGAAAAGTGATGTGCCTCAAAAATCGGTTTAGGGATTTGCGCTTTTCTATTTGTTCATAAATGACCTGGAGTGCAATGAGGTGGCCAAGTTTACAGATGACATTCATTCTAGACCATTTCTGGGTAATAGTCTAGAATGAACTGTGAAGAGCTCCAGAAGGATCTTTTCAAATTGAGGGAATGGAGGGCAAAGTAATAGATGTGAATTTTTGATTTCTTGCTCCAACGTGCATTACTTTTCACTAAGTGAAAGTGTAATGCACATTGGTATGGGGCAAGAAATCAAAAATTCATAGATAATCTGAGCCATCTGTGAGGGATCAGGAATAAGATTTTGGAATGCTGGTGGACAGCTCAATGCAGCGCCTGTGAAGAAGGCCAATTCCATGCCTGGGATAATTAAAAAATGGATTGAGAATAAAACAGTCAATACTATAATGACATTGCACAACATTGCACAAATCGATGGTAAGGCCACATCTGGAGTATTGTGTACAGTTCAGGTTGCCAGGTCTCAAAAAGGACAAAGTGGAATTAGAGGATGTGCAGAAGAGAGCAACCCAAATGATCTGGGCTGGGGCCTCTCCCTTACAAAGATAGGCTATACTGATTGGGGCTCTTCAGTCTAGAAAGACAGTTCGGGGGGGTGGGGAAGGGATACGACTGAGACATAAAATTATGTATGGGATGGATAGAGGAATGCTTTTCCCTCTTGCGCAACACCAGAACCAGGAGGCATCCACTAAAATTTGAGTGTTGGGAGAGTTAGAACAGACAAAACAAAATATTTATTTACCCAGCGGGTAATTAACCTGTGGAACTCTTTGCCCCAGGACATTGTGATGGAACCTGGCCTAGCTGCCTTTAAAAGGAGATTAGATGGATTTTTGGAAGAAAAGTGCATCGCAGTCATGATGACTGTATGCAACTTTTGGGTTTTAGAGGTAACCTATCTCTGAATGCCATAGGCAGGGGAGTGACTGGTGAGCTAGTGTGAGATCCAGCAAACTGGACTAGATGGGCCTTTGGCCTGATCCAGCGGGGCTAGCCTTATGAAAGGAAAAGGTCTCCTGAAGGCAGAAAGTTAGAACTGCTATTCTTGCACTCAAATTCTATTTTTGCTGCAAGGGTGTGGAAACAAGCAAACTGCCAGTACACATCAAGTTTCAGAATATACTTCCTTAAAAAAATTTTTTATAGTTACAACATGCAAAACTAAACAGGGAACCACAAACAAAATATACAGGACCTCCAATGTATAAAGAGTATACAATCTTCAACGATTTTCTGAAAACACAAGAATGCAATTAAAAATCTCAGGCACTAGAAAGGATTCCATTTCCAATTTTTCCCTTTGTTACTGCTGCTTCAGAACACACACACACACACACACACACACACACACACACACACACACACACCCCTCCTCCAGCAGCTATTCAATTAACAGAGGAACCCCAATAGTGTCTTTTTGGATCCTTTTCTCCATAATAATTTGTATGTTGAAGACCAGAAAATTGTGTCATGCCTGATTTGATAATAAATTCCAAAAACAAAATTAAGGAAGCTCCCTGCACCAGCTGCCAGCCACACACAACTGTTGAAGTTACTTGTGCTGAATGTTGTGTTTTATATACTTTTGATAAATTGGACTCCCACCATTGTTGCATGCTTTGCTTTATTCCTGACAACTGCTTACGGAATATTTATGCACTGTCCTCTCCGAGCATTATTCATCATTCCACAACATCTTTGCTGTCAGTGTATCTTTTGCACATATATTGTTATAAAAATTGCTTTCTTCTTTTCAAACAGTTGAGGACCGGTACTTCTTTCCTGATTACAGTTTCCAATAACAACAGCACTACACAATGTATGAACATTGTGTGCTCAGTCTCAAATCCATAATTATCAAGTATTTTTGCACATAGTGTAGCATTCCTAAATTCCAATAGCATTACTGGAGAGTTGGGGACACAGTAACTGGCCTAAACATGGGAATGCACTAGAGCAGTGGTTTTCAAACTTTTTAACACTGGGACCCACCTTTTAGAAGGACAATCTATCTAGGACCCACCAGAAGTGGTGTCATTACCAAAAGTGCCATCATTGTGATGCCAGAACCTGCTGCTTTCCCCGAGAATGCAACAATAAGTTGTATTGGGTTATTTCTCAGTCATTTTCCAATAGCAAAGTGAATTAGAACAAAAAAGCTTATAATTACAACCTTGACACAAGCAAAATAACCAAAATAACCAAAGCCCTCCCCCTTTCCAATGTCCCATCTTCCCATATTTTCAATGACGGCTGCGCTTGGTGCTACACTACCCACCTGAAATTGGTTCGCAACCCACTTACTGGGTCCAGACCCACAGTTTGAGAAACATTGCACTAGAGTATTTCAGTGAACAATTATGGAACAGAATTTCAATGATATTTACAAAAATGTTCCATCCTTGAGCCAATACCAGCAATTTTCAATTTTTTTTTCTCACCACACACTGACCTCTATGGTCTTCGCCTCCTGTGATGTCACTTCCGGGAAACTCTTCCAAGTTCTACAGCTTTGTTTCTAGGGCAACTGTCTGCAGTAGCGAATTGTCTGTTCCTCTGCAGACAGTTTCCCTAAAAACAACTGCAGAACTCAGAAGAATATTTCAGCAATTCTCAACCCCTGTGCTCCGCATTCCCCATGGCATACCTATGAACCTTTCATGGCACACCAATGTGCCACGGCACACTGGTTGAAAATCATGGTTCTATACACTCTAAGAATAAATACCATCACTCCAGGAACTATCAATCTAGAAATTTTCAACTTAGAATTCAGCGTTAGAATCACAGGTGTGGATGAGGTCCCCTGCTACATTCCCAATCTAGAAACAGGAAAATCTAGAGCATCTCCAAAAATTGCCTGTCAAGCCTCTATTTGAAGATCTCAGCGAGAGAGAATGCACCACTTTCCTCAGCAGTTGGTTCCATTATCAAACTGTTCTTACCATCAAGAATTTCTTCTTGATATCTCACCAATTAAATCTCCCCACTCCAGCTAAAACTTGCTAGTCCTGCCCCCTGGGGAAGCAGAGAACACATTTTATTCTCTTGATACCCTATATTTTCATACTACAGGCGTGCCCCAGTATTCACAGTTTCAATTATCCATGGATACTGGGATGCCTATTAAAAAGATTGGGGAACATTAAACAAATCTCTTTTTTAAACCTTATTGCAGCAAAACCACTATGTTCTATCTTGAAAACGGCATCCCCAGTATCCACTGTTTCAGGAATCCATGGGGGAGGGGGTCTGGAACGGAACCCCAGTGGATACTGGGGCATGCCTGTACCTTCTAACTGAAAAGGGTCTCGTATTTTTCCAGTTTAGGGCAATTTGGAAAATAGCTTCTGTGAGTAATAAGAATATCAACTACTTCTTTCAAAAAGCCCTCAACCCACTCTCAGGAGTAGGACACTCCTTGCTCATAGACTTAAATAGCAGATAACTAAGTAACCAAGCTTCTATTATTTCCTAGCCAACCAGAAGACTCACATCTTCACTTTACAACCCATCATGACTTCACAACCCATCATAAAGCGATGCAAATTTAATTGTGGAATGCTGGTCTCTGAACTGTCAAAGAACTATGCCCAAGGTTTATACCACCTTCCAACCGGTTGGTGGCTCAATAGCACAACAGATTTATGAAAACAAAAGAATCCCAGGAGTGTTACGGGAAATAGATGGGGAAATGGGAAATAGGAGAGGAATACACCTCAAAAGTCACATGAAAATTTTTTTACCTTTCAGTAGTGGCTGAAAAGTGGGGATTTCCTGCAACTTGATGACATCTGGGTCATTACTGACATTGCGCGATGACTGTGTCCCTTGTGCCACCACAACAATATCATCCATCTTGGCTCGTTGTTTGGCTGGTGAAGGGGATGCTGGGAAAATAGCCAAACATTAAAAATAAGGAAGTACAATGAAGACCAGATTACAAATAGGATTCTACCTGAGCAGGTGTTGCCAGGCAAAAAGCTAGTTGACAATGTCAATGTATTATTTTTTATTTTTTTAACTGCTTACTACAGCAACACTGTAGGGGACGTGGTGGCGCAGCGGGTTAATTCGCTGTTGCTGGGTTTTCCGACCGGAAGGTTGGGAGTTCAAGACTGCGTGACGGAGTGAGCTCCCGTTGCTTGTCCCAGCTCCTGCCAACCTAGCAATTCAAAAGCACCTAAATGCAAGTAGATAAATGCAAGGACCACTTCGGTGGGAAGGTAACTGCGTTCCGTGCACTACGGCGTAGAGTCATGCCGGCCACATGACCACGGAAGCTTGTCCTCGGACAAAATGCCAGCTCTACAGGCTTTGAAAGAGAGATGAGCACCACCCCCTACAGTCGGTCATGACTAGACCATTCGGTCATGGGGAAACCTTTACCTTTACACACTAAAATGATTCCTTACCAGACTGTACATTTTTGACATTGGCCATGCTTTTAAAAAGTCTGACTTCATATATGTACTTCATAAAAAGATGCATCATTAGATTAAGGGTGCAATTCTAACCTGGAGTTAGGCCAGCACAGTTAGGCCAGCAAAATGTGGCTGGCACAAGGGCCACCATAAAGCGTTTGGACTACGTCTGTGTGCTGGCCTCTCTGACTCGGAGAGTGGTCCAAACGTGCTTTACGGTGGCCCCTGTGTTAGCCAAACTTTGCTGGCTTCACTGTGTGGTATGCCTCTGGTGCCCTTTCCACTCCTAACGATGGTCTCAGGAAACCGTAGGGCTCCAAGAAGTATGCACTGAGAAATGCTGTTCTATAGCACTCTGGCTTTGGCAATCCTAAGGGCAGTACAGCTCTGATGCAAGGGAACAAACATTCCCTTATATTACCTTGGAGAGGCCTCTTTGACTGCCCCCCCCCCCAAACTGCAGGGTGCAGCACATGCCCCATTGGCACAGCTATGCCAGTGCTGGAAAGTTGGTTAGGGTTGTGCACTCAGTTACAGCAAAACAGCTATTTCCAACTTTTTTCTTCCCATGTCACACTGATCTCTACATTCTCCTCTACGATCTTTGCTTCTGGTGGTATCACTTCTGGGAGATACTTCTAGGGCAAACGTCGGTAGTAACAAATCATCCCTCTTCCTCCACGAGCTCTGCAGTTCCTTACTCCAAACAGTTGCCCAAAAAACAGAACCGCAGACCCCAGAAGTGTTTTTCAGCTATTTTCAGCCGCTGTGCTCCAAATTCCCACGGCAAACCTGCAGATCTTTCGTGGCACACTGGTTGAAAATTGCTGGCTTAGGGTGTGAAATAAATAGGATGCCAAAACACACACTCCTTTCAGGGAAGATTTAACCCCAGGCCTGGCTGACCATTCAGTAGCCAAACCTGAATGCTTCCCAATTGTGACAGAATTGATTGCACCCCACAGTGAAAACATTTTCTATATGTCCTTGATTTACACTCTGTCTATGGTCTGTGGCGTGGCATGGCATGGCTCCCCTCCACCCCCTAATTTTCCCAGTCTAGAAAGAGACCAGTTAAGGTGGCCTGGTGTCTAAGAGCCTGAAGGAGGCTGTCTGAATGGCATTTGAAAGGTCTTCATCTTCCTTCACCCCACCAGCAAGGCAACAAGTCCCCGATGGAGATAAGACTCTCAGCCAGAAGTTTCTGGTTGAGGACCCGCCCCCTCCCAGTTGCGTGATGCAGCCCTGCCGTCTGAAAGGGTTGCTTGCACGATCCCAAGCTGCACTGGCTGTTCCCTTGAGTGACAGCTAAGCCCAGGAAGAAGGGCGCGCTCCAGGGTGCAAAGCCCAGAGGCTGCTGGAATAGGAACCAGAGGGTGCGGCACCCACCTGATGCATGCGGGTCGTGGATTCGGTGCTCCGCATCCGCGCTCTGCTCGGCGCCCATGGCGAAGCGGCGCAACTTGCGGCTGATCGGCTTGCAAGGAAGTCTCTGCAATGCTGAATATGTAACACACACACTCAAGCTTGGGCGTGCAAAGACGCCGCCATGCCGATCCCCCGAGCCAGGAGCACGTGCGGATGTGTGCACTCAGTCAAGCTTCTGCCTTTCGTGCCAGGGCGCAGATCGTGCTGCAAGCACCCCTCTGCAACTGCACAGGGCGCCGCCCCTCGGCTTCAGCCCAGCCAAACGCTTCCGGGGCTTCCCAGTCACCGGCTCCTTTCGGTTCCCGGGTCAGGAATAAAGCCTCGCCCACAGCGAGAACTGTTATATTTCCTCCAAGAGCGAGAACGAGAGGAGTGTCTTCTTAAAGGCGCAGCTTTCTACGGAAGGAGATTTGCAGCCTGCTCTCCTATGGGCTTCCTCGGAAGCAAGTCCCGCTGAGTTCCACAGGACTCATTCTCAACCAAAGGTCCAAACAAAGCCTTGCAGTATCCGAGCCATCAATGCCTGTTTGCTTGGGTACAAGCAGTGGTGGTATTCAAATAAATTAACAACCGGTTCTATGACGTCATAGCCGGAGCAAAAAAAACCCCAAAGCCAGCTGAGGTAAGCAAGTGGGCAGGGCCCAGCCGTTTAACAACCGGTTCTATAGAACCTGGGAGAACCCCCTGAATAACACCACTGGGTACAAGCCCTGTTGAGTTTTCTTTCCAGATTTGTTTCAAGCAGACTTGCGTCTTAGGTGTTTTCTTTAAAGAGACTTGGAGGCAGCAAACCCCATTGGAACTCAATAAGGTTGACACCCGAGTAAATAGACAGGGAATCGGACCGCAAAGCTGAATTTCGGTGCGATCGGGGTGTTGACTGTTACTTCGGGGGAAAAAAAAAACCCAGCAAAGAGTTTTGAGGCACCTTAAAGACAAAAATAATAATTGCAGCATGAACTATCATTATTTACGATGCCACAGGGCTCGGTTGCTTTTGCTGCAACTTTCAAAGGGATCGCCGTTACTTCGGATTAAGTGCATAACCAGGGCCGGGCTAGTATTTTCCTGCCAGATCAACCGCTTCGTCGATGTGTGCTCGGTCCCGACTGACCACTATCGCCTCATTCAACTCCTCCCCCGAATTCGGGGCGGAGAAATCTCTGCGAGTCTCTACTCGCCTGCAGAGAGAAGCTGGAAATTGTGCAAGGGTCTTTCCCTGATCTGCATCGAGGAGGGGCCCATCAGGGTGGACTATCTGCAGGTAACCTGACCGAGCTAGGTATTTCAGAGGCTGAAGAATTCGGAGTTCTTTTGGACGGTTTTTCCTACTAACTGTGCATTGAATCTGGAGTGGAAAAGAGTGGGAATCTGGAGTGGGAAAGAGTTTGCTTCACTTTGCTTCGCAGCCTTAAATCGGGAATGGGAAAAGAGTTTGCTTCGCTTTGAGAGGATAAATGGGAGATCCGGATTCCAAACGATCTCTAGGATGCGGGGGTGGAGGGCGACGGGGCACGGTACACTTAAACCTAAGCAAAATTTCTAGGGATTCAAAAGTTAATTACGGTATTGCATTGTTAAGAATATTTATATACCGTTTTTCTACCCAAAAAGTTCACGAAGTGGTTTACAGAGAAAATTAAATACAGGTTGAGTATTCTTTACCAGGACTGCCTGAGATGGGAAGGTGTCCGGATTTTGAATTTGTCTGGATTTCAGAATAACTCCATTACTATAATGAGAAATGCTTCCTCTTGCTCTTTTCACTGTGACCCATTTGGGTGCCTGCTGGACTCTGGCATTTTTCAACAATGGCTCTGCACCACAGAGCAGGGAGTAGAACTTACAGCCTGTACATGGGAATTAGCACAAGTTTAGAAAGTTTTTAAAAAGTCTTGGACCAAAATGTCTGGATTTTGGAATAGTCTGGATTTCAGAAGTCCCGATAAGGGATCATCTACCTGTAACTAAACTAAATGGCTCCTTGTCCCAAAAGGGCTCACAATCTAAAAAGATGCAGAAGGACACCAGCAAACAGCTACTAGAAAAGACCTGGTGCTGGGGGGGGGGGGGGTGAAGAGGGCCAGTTGCTCTCCCCTGCTAACTATAGAAGGGGCACCAATTGATAAAATGCTTCTTTGCATAGCTAGCAAGAGTTAAGATGACACATGACTCATTTGTGTAGTCTTGGAGTTCACATAACACCATTTCCCTTTCGAGGCGCTGCCATTTCCTCTAGACCCTGTTCCGGGAGCATCCAGTAATTCCGACTGGAGGTTCTGGGAATCACAGCACAGAGGCTGCCAGGTGTTTATGTCTTGGCCAGATTGGGGTTGTGCTGGAGCTAAGCCCCACCACCTCTTAATGACAGCTGTTGTCCTTAAAGCATATCCAGCAGGTATACTGTGTAGTCCTAGAAGCTTTGTTGCTTATTTCAACTTGGCATGTGAGATGAAACCCCTCTGGTCTCTCCTTGGCCATCACAGCCCTCTTTAAAGGACTAGGAGAGCAATCCTAACCTGGAGTTAGGCCAGCTGTAGTTAATGCAGAACTTGGAAAAGTTTTTCAGCAATTTTTAACACTGTGCTCTAAACTCCCACGGGACACCTGCGCACCTTTCATGGCACACTGGTTGAAAATTGCTGGATTAAATTGCTGGATCAGGGCAATGGCTTTCAGAATAATGTCTGCCCTGGTGTCTTTTTTCCCCTTCTTGTTCTAGAAATTAAGTACTATATTTTGGTGATTGTATAATGTGTATTTCTTAGTGTGTGTATATTTTTACTCCCTCAGCAATAAGGTAATTTGTGGTCATTTTTGAAATGAAAGGTGTGGTTTTCTGTTATTTTTCTAAGGAAACATAAAACACAATTAAACCTGTTTTGGAACCACCCTTTAAGGCCACATCAGCATTGCATGTGCAGAATTGTTCTATCACAGACTCTAGTGACACACTCATAGTTCTTCAACCTCACCCTTCTTAGCGTATTATATGCAGCTCTTTATCATCTGGAAAAATGGGCTGGACCATTTTTGTTTTGTTTTCTGGGAGGACTTCGCTTCCTTTAAGAGTGATCACTAAGAGTGATCGGACAAGTAGAACAAGTGAAGCCTTCCTTGGCAGAAAGACAGGTGGCAAAATGATTTATGTAGGCCATGTAGCTGTTACAAAGCCCAGGAACCCTGCCAGAAGTGGGGATAGAAAATCAGTATAGACATGGTTTAATAAACAAATTCACTGCAGAATCCTAGGCATGTCTACTCAGAACTCATCGTCCCATTGTTTTCAGTGGGACCTATGCCCAGGTATGTGCCCTTGAAACAGTTGAATCCTGGATCAGCTGTAGACCCTAATCAGGGCTCCAAACATAATCTATCTCCAACACAACCTCATGAGGTCAATTGTAATGGAAGAACTGCAAAGGAGTTTGCAGGTAAGATTTACACAGCACAGCTCTAAAAGTTTCTACATTTTCCTTGAGGCTGTTCAGAAAAAATGGTAAAAATATGCATTTGAAATGTTTGCAGACTAGGAGTGGCATATTTTCTGAGTGTCAGGCGCCTGTGAAAAGGCACAGGAGCCCGGCCAGATAAAAAGGTAGCAACCTACCCTCAAATATGTACTGGGAGGTAGGCTGACTAAGAAATTAGGACAAGGGCCATTCTAGGTTTAAATGGTGGAATGACAGCCTTTCTGCCTAGTCTTGTGGAACCTGTTCTGCCTTTAAATATCACAGCACCCACGTCGCTGGTTCTCCTCCAATTCCGCTGCATAGTTTAAATGCTTGCCGCCAGCATTAAGAAGCTTTCTAGTCTATACCGGTCTTGCACACAAAGTGATTCCATCATATAGTGACCCAGTCATTAAGTGGGGGGTCTGGTGTGTGTCTCAGGGTGCAATCCAAAATTGGAGTTAGGCTGACACTCAAGAGTATCGCAACATGCCATAAAGCGCGTCCACTGTCCTCCCTAATGAAAGTGGTCCAAAAGTGCTTTACGGTGCATTTGTGACACTCCTGAGTTGGAACAAGGGACCTATGCTGGCCGAACTCCAGTTTAGGATTGTCCGCCCCAGTCTTTCTCCAAGATGACAAGGTCAGTCTACATAGTTTTCTCCCACAACAGCAGCCCTGTGACACAGGCTAGACTGAGGGCACAATCCTAACTTACTTTCCAGCATTGGGGCAAGGGCAATGCAAATCCTAGGTAAGGTAAGGGAACAAACATTCCCTTAGCTTGAAGAGGCCTCTATGACTACTACTCCACTGCAGAATGCAGATCATGCCCCATTGGCACAGCTATGTCAGTGCTGGAAAATTGGTTAGAATTGCGCCCTGAGAAAAACTGACTCATTAGGGGTTACCCAGTGAGTTTCATAGCTGGTGGGCGATTTGAACACAGGTCTCCCCACTTTTAATCCAAAGCTTGAACCCCCACGGGACACTTTCAGATCTGGTCTGTATTGTGGTGTGGGGATGTCCATCAGCTCAGAAAAATGTATTTTTCCATACTGAACTCCTTCCTAATGAATTGTTAAAGTAATTTTAACAGCAGTGGCTTTTATTAGTTAAGAATGATTGGCTTTCTTTCCGAATAACTGATTTTGCTTTTTAATTGGATAGTTTATATTTTAAGTATATTTTGGACTTGCTGTCGCTGTCCCAAGTGGTTCCAGTGGGAAGGGGGCGGGGCCACTTACATGGCATGTTGCGGTGCCTGCCATATTTACCGTGCTGCCCCCCCCCAACTACACTTCTGGGACAAGGACATATATTTACCTTTCATATGACAGCCATCATGCTTGCTACTTGAGATGCATAAGACCTTCTACATACAATATGTGTATTATATCATGCAGTAGTTTCGAAGTTAATAAAATTAACCCTTCTTACATTTTCTGTGGCAGTTATCACTCCATGTTTAATCTCCTTTCTTTTGTTACTAGAACGAGTACAAGTAATGCAGCCTTCTTAAATCACCGTATCCTCAACGTAAATGGCCCTGATGGTGGCAGAAGAACCTTAAGGTGTCACTTGCACTTGGGAGACAGAAATGCCTGCCCACTTTGTCTGGGGCTCTGCTTGTACATTGGCCATGGTGTTGTGTGCTGTGCTAGAGCCGTCTCAAGGTCAAGATTGTTCCACAGAGAAAATGGAAAACATCACTGTCGATATCAGAGCCGCTCTTTCCAAAGGCATCCGGGGAACAGATCCGATCCATACCGCATCTTGGGAAGCCTGTGTTAATGTTTGCTGCTCAGGGAAGGAAGTAGCAGGTAAACTGTGGTTTTTTTAGGCACATCTCATACTTTGAATTACCAGGAGCTCAAGCCCTATGTGCATCTACTCAGAAGTAAGTCCCTTTATACCCAAAGTGTCCCGAAACTATAGCTGGTAGAAAACACTAAACACCACTTGACCGATCTATTTTTGTGGTGCTTGTATCACCCCTTTGATAGCAGCTTCACTGCCTTCTGGTCTGTTTTTGGGGAGCCACCTCTAAGTGCTGCTAATTACTGAACAGCTTAGGACAAGGATGCTCAAAGGCCCATCTCCTCTGACATAGGCTTGCCCACCTCTTCAAGTCAACTAGAGAGGCCCTCCTGGGTGTCCTTTAGCCGTCAGATGAACAGTCGGTCCTCTTTATATGTGAACTTGCTTATCTGCAAGAGGCAGACCTTCCAAAGACTTCAAGGACCTTCAGAGTGGCACCCATGACCAGCATTGGCCCTTTTAAAATGGCCAGCAGAAACATCCGCCATCCATGTTTAAGGGGTCCGTGCTGGTTGCAGGTGCCATTCTGAAACTCCCTGCAGCCTATAGAAGGTCTCTGCAGCATTCGGAGATCTTTTGCACTTCCTGCTGCACTCTGCTGGCTTCCTGAGGGTCTCTGCTGGATTCTTCTAATGGTACCTCTTGCACTTAATCCCATAGGCTCAATGATTCATTATCTGAGAATTCGCTATCTGCGAGGATTTCCAGAAACCTAACCCTAGCAGATAATGAGGATTGACTGTACCAGTTGAAGGGAATGTGTCCTCTGTAGCTATACTTACACTGTGGAAGTCCCTGCCCAGGGAAATCTGCCTGGCTCCTTCTTAATTATCTTCTGTAACTTTTTAAAACCCTAATGTTGTAGCATATATTGACTTGATGAATATCTGGATTTTATCGTGTGCTTGATACAATTCAACCATGGGTTCATTGCCGAAGTGAAAACTCAGCCAGATAGAATGATGTGTTTGGATGTGTGTTACCCTAAAACAGCAAGATACAAATGTCATGTGCCTAAATATGCTTAGACTGTGTGTGTTTTCCAGACAGGAAGAAGTGCAACTTGGTAGTCTTTAATGCCAGAAGGATGGGCAATTATCCAAACTGCTACTTGTTTTACTATCCCAGTAAGGAACCCTTCCCAATGAATAAAAATGTTGGACTGGTGACCGGCAGAATTAAAACAGGTAAAGGATTATAATGATCAGTTGAATTGCCAGTGAGTTCATAATGTCTGTTGACTCAAAACATATCAGTCCTGCACTTCTTCCCACCCAAACTGCTCAAGTGGCTTTTACCAACATGATTTAAAATGCAAACAATTCCAAATGATATCAACATTCTAAATGTGTTCTTGAAATTGTTTAAAGATGGAGAAATGCTGCTGTGTAACATGATTCTAGTGGCAAGAATGCTCTGTGCCAAATATTGGAAGTGGAAAAGGATTCACTATTTCAGAGAATGGTTGATAAAATTATGGAATTTGGCTGTCCCAAATAAGGTTACAGGCTGTATAAAGATGAATCAAGACATTGTTCAAGGAGGACTGGAAATTATTTAGGGAATATTGGAATAGGCAACAACATGTTACTAGGGTAATCATTTTCTTGTCATTAATCCACAGCCCAATCCTGAGCTGCCTGGCTGCCGTGGTAACCAAATGGCTACTGCTGCATCCAGTGGCAGCCAGCAGAGGCTCCTTGAAGAAAGGGGACATTTTGGCAGGGTGGTCAATGGGTCTTCTCACTCTGCACTGGCGGCAACATGGAGGTCAGGATCCAGCGGCAAAGGCTTCCACCGGTCCCACCCACTGCTCTGCCCCTTCCCCCACCAAAGAATGCCCTCCCACCCCGCACAGAAAGCACGTTACACTTACCACTTGCAGGTGTCACGTTGCCACCTCCGGGTGGGGAGCTCCAGCACCACTGCAGTATGGGTGTAGTGGTAAGCCTTTACTGCCCACACTGACGTGCTTTGCGGCGCATTTGCGACACCAGCATGGGTGTTACCCTTGTACCACCTGTGCTGGAGGGCTCAGGACTGAGCCCTAAGATTATGCGTTCAGTTGCCATCTTTTTCTATATGGTTATGTTGGCTGTTGTCTTTGTCTTTCGTACCTTGGCTAAACTAAAATTCCAAATTCATCTGTTAGCAACTTTTGTACAGTTAGAGCTTGCTGAAACAGCAGGAGAACAACAAAAGTAAGCAAAAGCAGATCAGTTCTCAAAAACATCTTTTTTTTTTTTTAAATGGAACTTAGAAATGTATATTAAATCTCAATGGAGAGACATTCCGATGTGCCTTTTTTAGAAGCTGTGCTCCGAACTCCAGCAGCACACTGGTTGAAAATCACTGGATGGATTTCCCAGGGAATGAGGGACTGAAGATGAGTGGGCAGAGGCAGGCCGGGGGTGGGTGGGACAGAGACAAGAGGAGAGTACCCTTGTATAATCTACCACCTGAGGCTGACATCTCAGTCAGCCTCATGGATGGGCCAGTCTGGACCCATTCTGTTTAACAGTGGCTTTCAAACTCTGGGGGAGTGAAAGCCATTGTAAGTGCTTGTGGGGGAGGAGTTAAGGCAGTGACAAAGGCTTCGATCTACTTACCAAATTGAGCACTGTCTGGTTTTTACAGTCACAAACCGGAAGTGTGTCACAATCTTTTTTCTTTTTCTTTTCAATTTTCTGAGGTTTGGGGAGCCCTGCAGATGCCTCTGCAGGGCTCCCCGCACCCCCAGGACAACAGCGCTTCCATCAGTCAGTAGATCAAAGCCCCTGTTGCCCCAGGCAGCAGTGCAATCCTGGGGATTGTGTTGCTGCCTTCTCTCCTCCCTGCCCCTTAAGGGCACAGGGCCAGAAGTTCTCTGTCTGAGGCATCGCAATGCCCCAGTTTGAAAACTCCTGCTGTATGAGATTGTGTTCTCCCACCAAGAATTGCCAGCACCCTGCAAATACTTCAGTCAATCTTGGGTAGAAAGCTGTGATGATCTGCCAATTCCATTTGGTTCCTATTTGTAGTACAGATGTGTCTTTGCACGCTTCTGAGAACGGACTCTGAACACAGGCCGGTTCCATTGAAGAATTTCAGGCTCATTATGCTGGAATCACCCCAGGGCCTTTCACTCAAACTTTTCTCCATATGTGAGATTTGCTTGCTGAGGTGTAATGAAATCTCTTCCTTCTATTTGTAGATGCAGGAGTTC
Organism: Lerista edwardsae; assembly: GCA_029204185.1. Lineage (NCBI taxonomy): Eukaryota > Metazoa > Chordata > Lepidosauria > Squamata > Scincidae > Lerista > Lerista edwardsae. Next base: position 2,621,284 of record JAJKFI010000003.1, on the reverse strand, counting down.
TCCAGCCAGCCCCGACCTCAAACAAACCCTCCCATGCTGTTGTGAACGAGAAGTCTGTGCCTCCGCAAGTTCACACGCCAACAAAGCCTCCAAGTTGGTTGGGTTCTCTGCCAAAGCCCATTGGCTCCAAGATGAAGGAAAGTTCGAGTCCTGCAAAGAAACCCAGCTCCAAGACTGATTCCCAGAATGTAAAAGGTGAAGGAGCGAACCAATCAAAGAGCTCAGATCCCTCTCGGATGCATGGAGTCAGCAGTTTGTTGCTCCCAAGTGTTTCTAGTACTATTAAGCACGTCGTCCCCACGCGACAACCAACAGTTAAACTGCCTCCTGGGACCACTCAAGGTGGTGCTGTTGCTGCAATGACTCCATCTGCATCTCTTAGTGATACAGTAACCACCAAGTCTACTGCAGCTTATCACGGTAATACACTGGTGGCTACAAATCCCAGAAAACGTCCCACTACTCCCCAGCCAGCAACCACTTCTGGGACCAGCAGCAACAACCTCCACCTGTTGCCTTCAAGTTCCCCCACTATTTTTATTTCTGTTTCTTTACCTGATCTGTCTGTCACTGAGATGGAACCAGATTTGGCAGGCTCTGTTTCTGTTGAAGCTTCAGGCCAGAAGCGCTCCTCTCACTTTGGTGGCAAAAACATTCTCCTCGCCACATTGCTTTTGGGGGTGATATTCTTGCTCCTGGTTACAGTGCAGATCGGTAGGAAGATGCTTGAATCTCTTCGGCAAAAGCGCTACACCCGGCTAGACTATTTGATCAATGGCATGTATGCCAACATGTGAGGACAGGAGTATGAGATAGATAGATGGATGGTAAATGCAGAACTAGCTAGCTGTTGATAGCTTTACAGAAAAGAAGGAATAAATTCAGCATTGGGATTCTTACTTATGAATCAGAATGGGTCAGAACTCCAAGGAACACAGGGCTGCTACTGAAAATGGCAGCCCTGTGTCAAATTCCAACTCACAGAATACTGTATATTTGTAAAAAAAAAAAAAAAAAACCATTGAAAAATGGTAGTTTAGACTAGCCTGGCCATGTAAGCCACCTTGGGCATTTGCTGCGGCATGGGAAAGGCAGGGTAAATAAATAAACTGACGGTATGTCCTTATATCATTGCAACATGATGTTCCCTGTCCCCACTCAGTATTATTTGTTGATGCTGCATGAGCAAGGAAACACACAACATAATGATATTGGAACAGGGAGTAAATTGTGTTAGATGTTATAATGGGGCTGGGGAAGAATTTTATTTAGGGCTGCCATTTTGGGTAGCAGTCCTGTGTTTCTTTTAACATTCCACTCTGTCCTGAGAGTACTTTTGGTGAATTTACTAACAATGCAATCCTATGCCTGTCTACTCAGAAGTACATCCCATTGCATTGAATGGGACTTACTGCCAGGAAAATTTTATAGGCTTGCAGCCTAAATTTTTCTGATGTTGTACCATCATTTGGTGTGATAATTAAACGTTAGTCTAAATTCTTCATGGATTTATTTTTATCTCTTTTTCCCTCTTACAAAACATTCAGGATGCCTGCATGTTGCACACTATTCTGCAGCTAGATTAAAATCAAGTCAGTAAAATGTATTTTGATGTCTTCAACAGGTTATCACTATTTCTAAATGTTCTTGACACAATCCCATGTTCAAATTCTTTGTACAATCATGATAGTTGTGCATGTCATAAATCTGGAAGAAATGTCAAGTGTCCTATAGTGGATACCTGGGGACCTTTTGTATTACACCAATGTGCAGTAACACACCTGATCTAGCTGCCATGGTGGCACAGGGTATATGCATTAGGTGCCTATGTAAGACACTCTGAGGCCCCAGTTTAGGTCACTCCTATTGATATGCACCTTTCTTTTGCTGTAGACTTTAGCAGGAATAAACAATGTGCTCTTCTGCTAGTGAGGGAAGCTTTCAAAAACAATTCAGTTTGCTCCAGATAGCACTGAGAGTGGCGTTCCTACAGGGGGTGCAAAATACTACATGTTGCAGGAGCCTGAACTCCTGCGTAACGTGGACCCACCCCCTTGCCTTCAGAGCCATTCACTGTTCGGAGAGCCGGCTCAGAGGCTGCGCTCTTCCAGCCGTGAATGGCTCTGAACGTGAAGAGAAGGGGCCACATTACACAGGAGCTCAGGCTCCTGCAACACTTAGCATTTCCTCTCTCTCTTTCTCTTTCTCTCTCTCATTCTCTCTTTCTCTCTCTCACGCACCGTAGGAATGCCACTGCTGAGAAATTTCTTTGCTGGAAAGATCTGTAAACAGTGAGGAAAATGATAGTTCTGTGCCTAAGCATGAGAGGGCAGCAGAGATCTAATAAAACAGCATACAACCAAGCCTGGAAGTACGCATTGGAATTTTTACCACTATTGACAGTAAAATTTCAGAAGAGTGGCCACTCTGTAAGCACAAGAAGACACAAACTCTGTGCATTGTACATAAGAAAAAGTGCTGAGCTGAACCAAAGGTCCATTTAGCCCAGTGGTCCATGTCTGGCAGTAGCCTGCCAGTTGTTTCAGGGAAGCCCACAAGCAGGGCATGACTAACAATTTTCACCATTTTCCTTCTCACGGCACAGACATCTATGGTCTGCATCTCTTATGATGTCACTTCCAGAAGCCAGGTTCTGTGGCTCTGTTTCTAGGACAATTGCCTGAACGAATTGTCTGTCCCTTTTTCTCTACTGGGTCTGCCAGTGGAGGAAGAGGGACAAACAATTTGTGTACAGACAGTCGCCCTAGAAACAGAGCCACAGAACCTGGAAGAATTATCCAGTAGTTTTCAACCGCAGCGCTCCAAACTTCCGCACACGCCTGCAGGGTTTGTTTATACATTTTCAGGACTACATGCCACTCTCTGTAGTCAGTCCGTATATAAATCTGCAGAGATTAGGTTCCTGGAAACCCCAGCAGATACTGAATCTGCAGATAGGTAATCACTGCTTCTCTGGGAATAATGGGGTTATGGGGAAGGGTAGCTTACCTGCCAGCAGTGGAGACCCTCAGCAATGCAGCAGAAACTCTCAGAAGGCAGCGGACGTGTCAGAATGCCAGCAGTCAGCTATCCACTGGCATTCTGAAGCGTCCCATGGCCATTTTAAAGCGCTCTGTGCTATTTGCAGGTGTCATTTTGAAAGTCTCCGCTGCCTTACTGAGGGTCTCCGCTGGCTTCCTGATGCCGGAGATCACTTCAGGATGGCCATGGATGATGCAAAAACCCACAGATAGACAAGGACACCCTGTGAATGGAACGAGGTAAGTGGTAGTTCTGCTGCCTGTGGATAAGTGAATTCATGGGTAGTGATGAATGACTCTACCTACTTCCATTGATTCCTATTCTATTTAAATCCAATAAAGACCATATTCTCAATAACCCCCATTTACATTATTTCTTGAGGAACAGTCCCCATTTCTAGATCCTTTCCCTATAAGTCCAAGCTTTCCAGTCCCTAGCCTCAGCTTATAAAGGGGACCCCGAGTATCACCATCTGGATCAAGGTAAGCAGAGATCTATTACTTGAGTTGTCGAGACTGGCATCACTGTGGAACTTTCAATGGCTAGGGAATGGCCCCGCTCCCCAAAAATCCTCAGTGTATAGTATTATATTGCCCATATAAAAAGATGAGGTTCTGCAGAGGAAGACAGGAAGTAGTAGAGCCCCCAAAACCAGCAAAAAAAGCCAACTCTTTCCGCTTTGGATTGCAGCAAATCCTACAGGCTTGCACAATGGTTTGAGAAGAGGTTCAACTCCTCAAATTGAAGCAGTATTATGGAGTCACTAAGGGTCAGCATACACACTGCATGTACTTCCTTTCACTTTGCCCCTGACTTTTTGGCTAAAGTGAAACACAACCATTGGAGGCTCAATCCAGAGTGAAAGAAGTGGGATAGGCTTACCCATTTTCCATCACCTGTACTTTCTCTCAAAATCATCTCCCCAGCTGCTTGTCTCCATACGGGAGAAGATCCACAGACATGCATTTTCTTTTTCTTTTTCCCTGTAGGGGAAGCATTTTGGGAAGAGAAAGGATGCAGCACTTCCTTCCTGGAGGAGAAAGGATTATGCACCCTTTCCCCACAAGGCTTTGCTCCTGAGCACAGAATAGCCTTCAGTGACTTCTGTTCTTAAAAGCCCAGTGTATCACCAGTCCAATGGGCATGGACTATTGGACCAATTAAAGTTCCACCAGGAGGCCATGAGCTAGAGCAGTGATGGCGAACCTATGACGTGTGTCAAAGGTAGCACACCACAACGTCTGGGGTGACACACCAGTGTTCACCAACACGACAAAAATTGAGTTTATTTTACTCATTTTTCATTTTTTGCAATTATTTGATGATTCTTTATAAAATACATAGCACCACACATGACTGGGCTGTATTTTTTGTTTAAATAAATGAATATAAAGAACTGTTCTCTTTTGTTTGGGAGGGGGATTGATATGCCAGCAGAGTCAAGTTAAACATTTTCCAAAATTTCGACACACTGAGCCCAAAAGGTTTGCCATCACTGGGCTAGAGCATTGCCGAATCTGTGGAATAGTGTGCTGTGTGCCAGGTGTGGGAAAAGCACATGCAGGTGACATGCTAGCTTTGGGGTGATCTGCTAGTCTGAAAGGGTCTGGTTGTCCCCAGTCATGTTGATCCTTTGTTGCAGTCATAATGCTGTGGCGAGACTCAGCTGGTTGCTTTGCACAGATTGTAAATTCTGTCAATGATTCTCTATATTTGAAAAACAAATGAGGCTTGGCTCACTTCCATGAGCGACATCCTTTGTTTTCTGTGTTCCCTAAATGTGTTTCCTAAACCTGAAATATTTGATTTGACTTAGGGCACAATCCTAATCTGAAGTTAGGCTAGCACAGTTAGGCCAGCAAAGTTTGGCTGGCACAAGGGACACCGTAAAGTATGTTTGGACCACTCTCTGAGTCACAGAGGCCAGCACACAGATGTGTGCCATCTTCCCTGACTCCAAGAGTGGGGTCCAAATCTGCTTTACACTGGCCCTTGTGCCAGCCAAATTTTGCCGGCCTAACTATGCCAGCCTAATTCCAGGTTAGGATTGCACCAACGTCTCGGTACAATCAGTGCATTTCCTGGTGGCACATGCTTTCTGCTGGAAATGACAAGCGTAAAACAATTAAATGGTCTTCCGTAATGATACTTAGGGCCTGTTCCAAAGGCCCATATCACCGGCAGTCCATACATACCACCAGCTAAAAGTGTCTTGAACATGCCATAAAGCATGTTTGCTACAACGTGGAGGAAGGAATGCTGGTGCTGGGCCGGTGTTAGCACGTCAAGGAAGGGCCGCTAGTGCTCCAGCCTAAGAGGAGTCAGGGCAGGGACAAACTGGGCAGAAGGAGGGGAGGATCGGGCCCACACAGGGGGTGGGACATGGCGGTGGCTTCCCCCACTTGATCCTGTGCCCTGCTTCTGGCCTGGCAGCCCAACATGGGGCTGCTCAAGTCTCTGCCAGAAAATAGCCAGTGGAGACTTGAGGAGTTCCACTGTGGGGGGCAAGGATTTCCTCAGGAGAAGCGAATGTCCCCTTTCCCCAAGGAGACCCCAGCAGCTGGAAGCAGCTACTCTTACGGGAGCTGGGCAGCTCAGGATTTGAATGCCCATTACTTATTGCTCTTAAACTCAAGGAATTTCTATACATCTATATATAAAAAAGAGAATGTGCGTATGTGCCGCATAGGCTCCACAACGCCTGGAGCCAACGCGCACCAAACCCGGCACGCACATGCCTTGCGGCCTGGCGACAAACACTGTGGGGGGGGCAGGCCCTGCTGGCACCCCCAGGGATGGGGGTACACAGGGGCCCCCAAGTGAAAATGGTCAAAAACGGCCAAAATTGGCGTTGAATCCATAGTTTCCGGGGTCACCGAGACGAGCGACGACACTCCTGACGCCGGTGGAGTCCGGGTTCGGCCCCCCCCCTCGGCATGGGGGGCAAGAAGGGGTGCGAAACAAAACGTTTGCCATGCCATGCTGGAATGCCTGGAGCGATTGGCACCAGACTCAGCACGCGCATGCTTTGCGGCCTGGCAACAAACACTGTGGGGGTTAGGCCCCCCCTAGGGCCCCTGGGGGTGGGGGTGCGAAGGGAGTGCCACGTGAAAATGATTGAAAACAGCCGATATCGGTGTCGAATCCATAGTTTCCGGGGTCACCAAGACAAGCGGCGACACTCCCGATGCCACTGGAGTCCGAGGTTCGGGGCCCCCTGGGGGTGGGGGTGAGAAGGGGTGCAAAACAAAACGTCTGCCATGCCCTCCTGGAACTCCTGGAGTGACTGGCACCAAACTCGGCACATGTGTGCCTTACAGCCTGGTGACAAACACTGCAGGGGTCAGGCCCCCCTAGCGCCCCCAGGGGTGGGGGTACGCGGAGGGCCCCACGTGAAAATGGTCAAAAATGGCCGACATTGGAATCGAATCCATAGTTTTCGGGGTCGCTGAGCTGATTGGTAGAATTCATTCCTTTTCGTGTCTAATAGAAGCTTGGGATAAATAAATACCCAGGCAACGCCGGGTAAGGAAAAGCTAGTGTAGAAATATAACATATGCAGAGGAGTGGCAACGAGATGCATGTATCTAGTTGTCTTATGTGTTCCCTGAGACATCTTGTGGGTCACTGTGACATACAGGAAGCAAAGGCCCTAGATGGGCCTTTGGCCTGATCCAGTAGGGCTCTTCTCAGTAGTGTCATTCAAATGATTTAGGAACAGGAACTCACTTTTGATTGGCACTTGTTGGGAACCCAGAACCAGCCACGGAGCCCGTTAGGCTCCAGAACGCCCATTCTGGTCCGTTCCCCCGAATGACATCACTGGCTCTTCTTATGTCCTTACTAGCTTTTTGTTATCCGGCGTTGCCCAGGTAACAAAATGATCTTCCAGAGTTTATGAGTTTTGTACCCCTTCTCGCCCCCCATGCTGACGGGGGCCGAACCCCGACTCCAACCACGTCAGGAGCGTCACCGCTCGCCTCGGTGACCCCGGAAACTACAGATTCTATGCCAATTTTGGCCGTTTTCAACCGTTTTCACGTGGGCCCCCCTGCGCACCCACCCCCAGGGGCGCTGGGTGGGCCTGACCGCCGCAGTATTTGTCGCCAGGCCACAAGGCACGCGCGTGCCGGGTTTGGTACGCATCGCTCCAGGCTTTTCTAGCATGGCAAGGCGGACATTTCGCACCCCTTCTTGCCCCCCAAGCCGACAGGGCAACCCAGGGAAACCTGGATTCCAACGGCGTCGGAAGCATCGCCGCTCGTCTCGGCGACCCCGGGAAGTACGGATCCGATGCCGATTTTGTCTGTTTTCGACCGTTTTCATGCGGGGGGCCCTGCGCACTCCCACCCCCGGGGGCGCTAGGGGGGCCTGACCCCCGCAGTGTTTGTTGCCAGGCCGCAGGGCACATGCGTGCCGAGTCTGGCACCAATTGCTCCAGGCGTCGCAGCGGGGCATGGCGGACGTCTTGTTTCGCACCCCTTCCCACCCCCCACGTTGAGGGGGGGCCAAACCTGGACTCCAACAGCGTCAGGAGCGTTGCCGTTTGTCTCGGCGACCCCGGAAACTATGGATCCGACGCCTATTTTGGCCGTTTTCTACCGTTTTCATGTGGGGCCCCTGCGCCCCCCAACCCCCGGGGGCGCTGGGGGGCCTGACCCCCGGAGTGTTTGTCGCCAGGCCGCAAGGCATGTGCGTGCTGGGTTTGGTGCGCGTTGCTCCAGGCGTGCCAGCAGGGCATGGCGGACATTGTGCTTTGCACCCCTTCTTGCCCCCCATGCCAAGGGGGGCTGAACCCGGACTCCAACGGCGTCGGGAGCATCGCCGCTCACCCCGGCGACCCCAGAAACTATAGATTCGATGCCGATTTCAGCCGTTTTTGACCATTTTCACACGGGGACCCTGCGTACCCCCACCCCTGGGGGCGATAGGGGGGTCGGACCCCTGAAGTGTGTTGCTAGGCCGCAAGGTGTATGCATGCCAAGTTTCGTGTCGATCACTCCAGGCGTTGCGGAGCCTATGCGGAACACACACACACACACGTCCTTTTTTATATATATAAATGGCAGCAACCGGATAGCTGTTCTCTAGGAAAAGGTATATAATGGCACATTTTTAAGGACATCTGATTTTGATTTTTCACCAGTTATACGAACTGCTGATAGTATAACTAATCTCTCCTGCATTCCAGCAAATGACAGGATTTATAAACTGCAAGTGCCTATAAATCTGTATAAATTTGTTTTGGAGCTTTACATTGAAAAGAAGGAAAAACGTTTTGAGGAAAATAGAGTGTAAATGTATTGTTCAAAGGCAGAATCTCTGCCTTAATATGCCAAGATTAAACAAGGATTTTGTTCTGTGTAAGCTTCTTTGAGATCATTTTAAAGGTATTAGATTTTTCACAACTATTGTAAGGACGGGGGAGGGGAAAATACGTACTAGTTGCATTAACAGCAAAGTCACAAAGTTCTGAAATAAAACAAAAACTGAAAATGGGAAGGGTTCTACAGCCTAAGTCTGCTCAAGTCCAGCCACTCATTGTCTTGTGAATTACAGCAAGTTTACCTGTTATAGATGTGCTATGTGAGATGTACCTTGGGAACGGCAATTTTTTATTATTGTAATTGCTCAACAGAGGGTTGCCTTGGAAACTATTCATCCAGAAATTAGCAGTCCAACTTTTGGGCAGGGCCAGTTATAAGAATCATATCACATCTATCCAGCTGCTCTGCAGGCCCAATTCAAAGTACTGATTTTCACCTTTAAAGCCAGCAAAACTTTCTCTAGGTCCATAGATATATGGTGGAACAATGCCTCCTAGTGCATTTTAATGCAGTCCTGTTCAGACCTTCAGATGTGTGAATACAATCCACACGATTGGAGAGAGTGTGCCGAGAAGCCCTCCTTCTATGCTGCAGTGATCACTGTACCTGGAGTTTCTTCCTGTGACCGTGTACACAGACAAATGCTGAATTTGTGGGGGTGGGTCTGGAGGCTTAGGAAGTGTTTTGGGCAGGGGCTCATTCACACTCTTGTTCTTCCACCCTCATTGTGTGGACAACGTTCATGTGCCTGAAGGTCCAAATAGAGTGCAGGCCTTAGGGAGTCTGCGGGTCTTCAATGACCCTCTTCAAGCACTCCTCTGAAATCTGCCAGGTAACCATGAGGCCGTATCTGCTTGTTTTTGCTCTTGCCAAGGATTTTTTCCTTGGAAATATTTCCCTTTTACCGAAACACAGTTTACCTCAAAAACATAGGCTTATAACCACATGTGGTACAAAATGGAGACACGTTTCAAAGGAAATGTGGCCTTTAGCCTAACTGGTCCTGTGAGGGGTTGTGATAGAAAGTGTATCCCGTGTACTTTTCTAGAGGAACAGTGACGTCTAAACAGGGGAACCTGGTGCAAGTGGGGCAAGAATTTTTTCTTGTCATTCTCACTGGGCAGAAGATGGAATGGCACCCCTAGTGTACTATCAATTTCTTTTAATGCATGAGGAAAGCATTTTTCCTGATTTCTTGATTTACAGTTTTTATTTCACATTAATTAAGAATGTTTGTACAATCATTAATACATATTAGGCCAATCACTCCAGTTTTCATCCTACTCTTTGGAAGATTTTTTAAAAAACCCTATCATTCATTCCTTTTTATTCTTTCCAAATTAAGGCATAAATAAGCTAACATTTAATTACCTTTTGTGTGTGGCTTCCTATAGATTCCAGGGAAGAACAACACAACAGTTGAATTCATCCAGCATTCTAGTAAATACATTTGTTGTGGAAGCAAGTCCTATCAAAATTAAGTGCCATCTTCTGTTACCATTGTTTTTGGAAGGCTTTAAATGGGTCAGCTCCAATCAAAATAATCAGTACAGCAAGCATCAAAAAAGTTCGCATGCTTTTCATTTTTATATATGCACATTTGTACACTTATTTAGCATCCTTGTATTTTAAAGAAAAATCCAAGATGTTCTGCAACTATCAATGTAATTAGAGAATTACAATTCAAGGAGGAGGGTAAGCAAGAGGAAACCATATTTCTGAACAAAAACCTGAATTTTTGTTAAGATTTTTTCCATCTCACACACAGAAAAAGGCCTCCAGGATTTGATCTTTGCAATTTCCTACTCTGGTTCTGCAAATGATTGTCACAGCTCTCTTTGGCATGTTTCAGCCTTAGACTTTGAACCTCTGAACTGTTCTACTCATGAATACGAGTGGTAATCAATAAGAGAGCAGGGGTTCTATTTTAAAATAGGTGCTGCTTCCTTTCATTTTTATTGAGATAGGATTGCAGAGCAGGTAGCAAACCACCCAAGGTATGGTGCAAGGAAGGTAAAATGCTCTCATGTGCATGTTTAGTATGAAGTCTGCAGGCATCTTTAGTATGGTCCTGCCTTAAGTGAGGCAGGTGCCTCACAAATGAGAATCGTGCCTCAGTCAGCCTGCGCATGCACCCTCAATTTGATTTTAAAATATGAAAATTTTAATATGAATATTTTTTCTGGCAAGTTAAGCTGAGGAAGTCTTGTAAAAACAAATGAAGGCTGCGGTTCTGTGCTCACTTCCCCATGAAGTGAGCTTCTTGACCACAATGAGATTTGCTTCTGAATAAATATGCATAAGCTTAGATTGCATGTTTGCTTAAACATAGTAGCAACAAATGTGTATCTTCAAGAGCACAGAACAGGGGCAGTATTCAGAGATGGGCCAGGTCAAACAATGTCTGAGGCCCTGTGCCTATAAGAGGGCCCACCTGGCCAGTCCATGTCCTTCCCCAGTGACTGCCAACTGGTGTGCTGCAAAAGGACCACAGGTATGTTGTGGAAGTTTGGCGCACAGCAGTTGAAAATTGTTGAAAAACACTTCTGGGGTCTGTGGCTCTATTTCTAGGATAACTGCCTTTATATTAGTCACGAACTGCCTGTCCCTCTTCCTCTGTTGACAGAACATGTGCAGCGGAGGGAGAGGGACAGACAATTTGTTACTACAGTTGCCCAAGAAACTGTAAAACCTGGAAGAGTCTCCTGGTAGCCGGAAGTGACATCACAAGAGGTGAGAAGAGTACACAGATGGGGTGAGAAGAACGCAGCTGGGGGAAGGAATCTGTCCTACATTCCTACCAACTGTACTTCAGTCATCAGTGGAATACAAAGCAAGACCTCAAATGATGAAAACAGAGTGCCGGCAGGCCACTATCTTGGGCTTGGGACAATCCTGGGAGACTGGATTCCAAGCTAGATACTGTATAGGGAATAATCAGCACTTTAATTGTGATCAGAAACACACAGGAAGCCAACACAATTCATGGAGCATACGTGTAATATGCTTTGACTAGCAGACACTCTAACCTCTCCATTTTGCATCAGCTCTAGGGCCCAATCCTATCCGACGTTGCAAAGCTGCCCCCGAGAACATTCCATTACCTTTAGGATGCCTCTGTGACCCCCCCGCCCCACCATAGGATGCAGTGCATACCCTGCTGACATGGCTGCAGTAAAGCTGGAAAGTTGGTTAGGATTGGGCCCTTAGTCTCCAAACACTCTTCAGGGGCAGTCCCAAGTACGGTACATTAGAGTAGTCCAGGTTTGAAGTGTGCGGATCACTGTCAGCAGATCTGTTTTCTTTGAGGTGAACTGCAGCTGGTGTACCAGCTGAAGCAAGGCAAAAGCACTTGTGGCCACAGCTGCCATCCAGGGACAAGGCTGGATCCAGACGCACTCTCAGACTGAGGATGCAATCCTAACCAACTTTCCAGCATCGGGGTAAGGGCAATTCTGCAGTAAGGGAACAAATATTCCCAAACATTGAGGGGGTTTCCATGATTACTACTCCACTGCAGGATGCAGAATAGGCTCCATTGGCACAGCTAAGTCCGTGCTGGAAAATTGGTTAGGATTGCTCCCTGAATCTGATCCTTCAAGGGGAATGCAACCCGGTCCAGAATAGGCAGTAAGCCCAATCCAGAATTGGCTCTCCTACTGATTAACAGAGCCTATGTCTTGTCTGGACCAGTTCAACTTATTAGTACATATCCAGTTCTTTATGGCCCACCAGATGCTAGTTCAGAATTGCTATTGATAGTTGAACAGTCACATCTGCATTTTGGAGATGCAAGGTCCGTACATATTTATCTTCTAAGTAGCTCAAACTACTATATTAAGCATCCCATTAGAAATCTATACAAATAGCAACTTCATTTTCTCTTTCTCCTACCTACAGCTCCCTCTATCAACTACCACAGCTTAATCTGTGCAGCAGAAACATGTGAAATGATAATAACACCAGTGCCAACTGTGTCCTTGTAATCACCTATTACATTATCCTTACCTACTTGCACAAAGTAGCAATGTATGGCTGTGAGAGCTGGACCATAAGAAAGGCAGAGTGCCGAAGAATAGATGCTTTTGAATTATGGTGTTGGAGAAGACTCTTGAGAGTCCCCTAGACTGCAAGGAGATCCAATTGGGCAATCCTCCACGAAGTGAAGCCTGATTGCTCCCTGAAGGACAAATCCTGAAGCTGAAGCTCAAATACTTTGGCCACCTCTTTAGAAAAGAGGACTCTTTAGAAAAGACCCTCATGCTGGGAAGGATGGAAGGCAAAAGGAGAAGGGGGCGGCAGAGGATGAGATGGTTAGACAGTGTCACCGAAGCAATGAACATGAAATTGAGCGAACTCCGGAAGCTAGTGGAGGACAGGGAGGCCTGGCTTGCTGTGGTCCATGGGGTTGCGAAGAGTCGGACACGACTTAGCGACTGAACAACAACAATTTGCACAAAGGACAACCATAATCATAGTATACGACTTCCCCCCAGCTTTGGACACCAGAACAGAATCTTGGATTTATATTTAAAAGACTGACCATTGTGTGACTGCAATTCTAAACACAAATAACAGTCTTAGTAATTCAGTAATTATGTACACACTCAGACTGCATGCTTGCAAGTTGGTAATGCCCTCGTTCAAGGCTGTGAAACTGTAATAATGTTTAGCATTTACAGGGATGCCCCAGTATCCACTGATTCGGTATCCACGATTTCAGTTATCCACGGATACCATGGATACTGGGAAGTCTATTAAAAAGGTAGGGGAACATTAAACAAATCTACTTTTTTACCTTGCTGCAGCAAAATCACTGATGTTTCCCTATCTTTAAAAAGATGTTCCCGGTATCCATGGTTTCAGGTATTCATGGTGGGGTCTGGAACGGAACCCCAGCAGATACCGGGGCACACCTGCATGGTTTTGTTTGACTATTTAAAGGACATACATGGCCCCACAAACCCAGAGGCGGATCTACAGGGAGGGCAAAGCTCTAAGTGTTGCAAGAAGCCTTACCCTGTCATGTAAATCCCTCCTCTCCCTTGCTGCTATAGCCAGTAAGCCACGCCAAGATGTTGCTTTTCCCTGTGAGGATTAGCTAAAACGGTGCAGGAAAGGAGTGATTTCCACTGCAAGGTCAGGCTTCTTGCAAAACTTAGAGCTTTGCCCTCCCTTAGATCAGCCTCTGCACAAACCAAAGTAGGGTAATGCCCTTATGAGGACCAATCAAAAATGAAGTAGGTAGAGAGGTAGGTAGACAGTACAGGACTCTTCATATGGTAAGCAAAAGAACGGGGAGGGGGGAGGAATAGTGGGACACATTATACATTCACAAACCGTTTGCAAAATCAAAAGATGGCGTTCAGGAAGGTTTCATGACGGTGGTTTACATCATTGCAGCGCGTCAAAAAAAAAACATGCAGCAAAGTGATCTGTGCAGTGACGCTAATGCCTTAGTGCAACAATTTTTTTCATCTCACAGCACAGTGATAATGTGTTAAAATTTTCAGGGCGCACCATCAGTTTTTTTGACAACTGACAAGCCACACTGCACTGCCACTAGAGGCTCACATCCTCCAATGGCACTACCAAAAAACAACCCTCCCCCAAACTCCTGCAGCCCACTTGCAGACCATTCGCAGCACAGGAAAGTGCTGTGGCACAGTGTTTGAAAATTATTGCCTTGGCGGTAATACAATTCACAAACAGACTGCTTTTGCTACTTTTTTGGTTGGCCTTAATAAAATTCATACTGAACTCTAGATTGTGGATTTTTTTTCAAATGGAATAATAACTGTTTATAACAACCCTGCAAGGTAGGTCAGTAATACTGATCCCATATTGAATGGCATGGCAGTTCTGGAGCCGCAATTTTCAACGCTTTTCTTCTCATGGCGCACAGACCTCTATGATCTTCTCTATGGTCTCTGCTTCTTGTGATGTCACTTCTGGGAAATTCTTCCTGGTTCTGCGGCTCTGTTTGAAGACAATGCAGTAACACATTATTTGTCCCTCTTCCTCTGCTGGATTCATTGGCAGAGGAAGAGAAACAGACAATTCATTACTACAGACAGTTGCCCTAAAAACAGAGGCACGTAATCTGGGAGAGTTTTTCAGCAATTTTCAACAGCTGGGCTCCATACTCCCACAGCACACCTCTGGACCTTTCACAGCACACCAGTGTGCTGCAGCTGGTTGATAAATTGGTGTTCTAGAGAACAGCAGATTTCCTAAAGCCACTTAGTGACTTTGTGGCAGAGGCAACATTTGAATCCAAGACTTGCTTCCCAGTTCTTCCATTTTGGCACAATGTGAATTCTCAACTTGCACAGCCAATCCTGACTCTGATGCAGAGCACTTCATTTTCAAAGCACATGAAAATGAATACTCAACAACAACCAACAATACCAGGCGCCCCTCCAAACACCTAAAGTGCGAAGTTTCCCTTGGCTGCTACCGAAGCCCTCTACAGTAGAAGCACAAAAAGAAGCCAAGATTTCAGCCAACATTCCTATGGAAAAAGAGAGGAAAAATGGGTTGAATTAGGCATAGATTCACGTGCATGGACCCTGTGCATCTGTCTGGTGGGCTGCCCGCTCATCCCTGCCGAGTCGTTGTGCATCATCACCATCACAATGTCCATGAGTAAATAACAATCAAGAAACTGCTTCCAGGGCCGCCTCGATCCCCGGCTCCGCGCTCACCTGAGCAGCCGTCCGCCGGCCTCCTTTGTGCTCCAGCCGTGTGCGCGTGTCCCCGAAAGTAGTCCCGGCATGACACGCACTTTCTCAGGTCCGAAGTGTTCTGCAGCCCACAACCTGATCACTTACCCCCCAAAAGAGAGCGCGAGCGGGAGGTAAATGAATCCCTGAGGAATGCGCGAGGGAGGGAGGGATTCTCTTCCCCAGGGAAGGTGCGCGCCAGAGGAGAAGGCCCATGGGAACCTGTCCCGCTTCAGAGCTGCAAGCGCAGCCGCGTGTGTGCACACTTGAGTATGTGCACTTGTGTTTGCAGTTCTGTATGTGCACTTACACTACACAGAGTGTATCTGTGTAGGCACTTGAGTGTGTTTTTGTGTGTGTGCGCACAGTTCTGTATGTGCATTTGTGTGTTTTGCATATGCATGCGTGGAGGGGGACATAATTGCAGGAGGAGGAGGAGAGCTCTTGCATGGGGGATCCAGGCGAGGGGCGGGGCTGGGAAGGGGGGACGTGCTCCTGCGCCTGCCTCCCTCCCTCCCCCCGCCCGCCTTCCAGGGAGGGGGAGGAGGGAGCCGGAGCGGAGGCCGGGCGCTGAGGCGAGGCGGTGGCTGAGGCGGCGGCGGCCATGGAGGGGCGACGCGCTCGCTCCCCTTCCTGCCCGCGTCCACCGGGGGCGGCGCCGAGGGGGGCGCAACGGCCCTCCTAGGAGAAAGGAAGGAAGGAAAAAAGGAGAGGAAAGGCTCCGGGAAAGAGGCGTCGTGGGCGGCCTCCTTCTCCGCACTTCGGTTTTTGTCTTCGCCGCCGCCGCCAAGGGCAGCATGAGAGGGAGGCCGGGGCGCCGCTGCCGCTCTCCGCCGCCCCCGGCCTCCTCCACGTCTCCCCTTCGCCGGTGAGCGCCGCCCAGGCGGGCGCAGACGAAGATGGGCGCCGTCCTTAGGAGCCTTCTGGTCTGCGGCTTCTGCTCCCTGACTGGAGGTGAGCGAGCGGGGGGGGGTGTGTGTGTGAAGAAAATGGCTGAGGGAAACGGGGGGCGGTGGGAGCCTGCCTGCCCCCGCGTGCGCGTGTGTGTGCCCTCTTGCGCGTGCGCACGTCTCTGGGGCGAGCGAGCGAAGTGGGGAGAGCAAAAGAGAGAGGTGGAGGAGGCCTGACTGGGCTGCGAGGCGGGGGAGACGAGGGGCCCACTAGAAGGGGGCAGCAGCGCTGCTCCTGGATTTTGTGGGTGGGGGCTCTTCTTTTTTTCCAGGCTCTTCACTCAGGAGCTTCCAGGATTTATTTATTTTTGCAAATTGTTTACCAGTGCTCTGTGTATATGTGTGTTGGAATATAGATCCTTTTGCAGTTCATGAAAATGTGGACAGACCTGAATCGATAGGCTCAGTTCTTCAGCTGCAGTTTCCCCATGGTTCAGATTTCTCCCCCCCCACACACACACACACCCAATATGCATGCAAATATCAGGTTGGGAGGTAGGTTAAAAAACCTTGAGCCATTAAAACAATAATCTACTGGTTCCCAACGCTTTTTTTCCCCACTTGTATATCCATTGGTAGTCTATTTCCGTACATTGTACCCCTCATACTTGCAAAATGTGATTGATATAGGTGCTGCTAATTCTAACAAGGACCTGCCTTTTCTGCCATTAAGGTCCACTACCACTAAGGTCCTGGCAAGTACCCTTGGGGGTGGGGTACACCTAGACCTGGTTTGGAATCTCTGCTCTATGGAATTGGTTTTAATTCTGGCGTCTTCTTTTTTAAAAACTGCAACTTCTCATTTTTCCTGGATTTCAAAGGGAATTTGAACCTGAGCAGATTGTTGCTCAAGAATTTGTTTTCAGTAGTGTTTCTAAAACACAGAGAGAACAGTAGGCTTTAGAAGGCATTGATATCATTGGGATTTTCTTTTAAAGATGTATGTTTAGGATTATAGCTTTTGTATTCTGGGTTTGAAAACCATGCTTTGCCTTATGCTAAATGCTGTTAGGATTGCAGTCATTCAGCTCAATCCTGTGTGGGTTCACTCAGAAACAAGTTCCACTAAGTTCCAGAGGCTTTATTTTCTAATAAGTGTATGTGCTTAGGCTGTAATTGAAAATGTCCTGCCTTGGATGCCAATGCGAAATGTGCTTTTTGTTAGAAGTGAATGAAATAAGTGAATTGTATGGCTTGATCCCAACTATGTTTAATCAGAAATAAAATGTACTTAACAATGCCTCTTTTTGCAACTATTGTAAGAAATAATCTTCAGCTGAGAACAGCATGCACCAAATATTTTTTCCTGTATTTTTGGGCTGGTGGAATAAAAGTTGAAAGTTGTATATGGTACATTACATGCACCAGGTGAAGTCTGTAGATCTCATATTTTAAAGTAATATACAATAGCAAAGTTCTCAGGTTAGGTAAGAAAAAAAGGCTTCCCAAATATCCTAAGATTTCAGAGGCCTAATTGGCATAGATGGTAACATGTTTGTAAAGTTCAAAGTTTAAAAAAGTAGGACATAGTGTTCTATTTTCAGTACTTAGCATTTGATTGTTTTTTCCTTTCTATTCCCCCCTCCCCACATACACACTGTGTTAAGTGGAGCTTCAGATGCTGTTCAGCTGATTTACTGTAGCTGGTTCAAATATCATTTGGAAGAAATATTCACATTCATCTTCCAACTAACCCTTTTCACTGCAGTGGAAGGAAAGAAATCCATTGTGGAGAGGAATCCTGTCTCCATTGTTTAAAATTCCTTTGTCAGAGCATTGGTTTGTTCTGATGAAAGCTTTAATATAAGGGGGTTGGTCTGAACTGAAAGATGTTTTGGAAAGCCAGTTGATCAATGCTCTGGGGAAAAAAGTGTTACTCTCTCACCCCAAGCTTTAGGCATCAGTTTGCCATGTTGTATTTTCATAGGAAACTAGTTTGCATGATTTTAATGCATGATGTTGCACTGAATATTCCACTTGTGGAAGGGGTGCTGAATTTTTTGTCTGAAAAAAGATCTCGTTACATTGGGATTTTCTTGCATATATTCAACTCTAGCCCTGTTTTTTAATAGTTGAGTAACCTGATTTTAGTTACAGCTGAAGTGAGAATATAAAAATTGGTAAAGTATTGGCACAGTTACTATTTATTCTTTTTTTTCCCCAAAACGTTGTGCTGTATTTCATATTTTCTCAAACCTCATGATGCTGTATAGGGAAAATGTTTTCTGAATATGTCTAGTGTATAAAGCAGCCATGGATTTTTATTTCCCTCTTCCATCATAGTGCCAAGGACAAAATCTTGCTTCGAAACAAGAAAAATTGGAAATGGTTCAACTGTGCATTATCTTGTGCAAACTTCATTGGAATTGGAGTTAACAGAAGCTGACAAGAGAACAGTAGTGTTCCTGTACAAATTGCCATCTCTGAGAGGAAATGGGTGATTTTCTTGAACAAGTCCTCAGTAATGAAAAACTGTACAGGAACATTCTTGTTTCCCCCCACCAGAAGCCCACTAACACTAGTGTGTAGTTCTGTGCAGTCCTTTTCAAATGAATGGATGCTGTCGAAGAAAACCCACCATGTTCTTGAATAGCTCTCATTCATTACAATGGAGCTTAAACTGCAGAACTTCCTGCAGGATTCTTACCGGTTCTTATTGTTCAGTTTTGTTAGGGATGTTACCTTCTAATCTATAGCCAACTATCCTTTAATTTGCGTATGAGTTCAGGTAGGGATAATGGGCAGAGTAAGCACAGTGCCTAGTGGTTAGTGACTGGCACCCACCTCCCTGCTTTCACTATATCCACTTTCACTATTGGGACAAACTGGGAAAAGTAGATTGTTGCTACTACCCAGACTGGTAAGACAGAAGGAGGCTGCCTGGGGGAAACCTCCCACCCTGTAATGCCTACATCATCACAAATCAAGGGCCTGCTTAAAATCAAACAGTAGTGGAAAGAAATTGTCTGAGAGATGTGGCAACCTGCTCCCCCTGATGTGAATTGAGACCAGGTAGATAAAAGGCAAAATGTTTATTTAGAAGGTGCTACAATGGCTCAAGACAATCAGTGGATGGGAAATTGCATGGGTAAAATAAGACCCAGATGACCTTACAACAAGAGATAAAAGTGGGGGTTGGCAAGGATGCTAAAAGGCCAGCAGAAATTAAAAGTTCTGATGTATCTTACTGGCTGTATTCCATGTTCTACTTGCTGTTCTGGGGACCTAGTCCTGGTAGCCACATGTCATTGTGTAGTCCCTCTGTGAGCAAGGCAAGTGGGTAAGCCCCCCTCTCCAAAGCAACATACTTCCGATATTGAACCTGGGCATATGTGCCAATGGGATCTGTCTGGCACTTTTTATAACCTGTGAGCATTAACCCTGCATTAGTTGTGGGATTGGATAGTGAGGATCCTTGGGCGCACTTACATTTCCTGCTGTCTGAATTAGGTGAGCTTTGGGGTTGAGACAGAAGCTTGTCTCAATGGTTTTTGGACAATTGAGAAAGAAGATGATTCTGAAACAGTAAACATTGGCAAAGGAACAATCGCCACTGCACCTGGTTGACTCAGCAGGCAGGATGTTGAGATGTCATAGTGGTATTCAGTGTGGTAAAGGTAAAGCTTTCCCTGCGACCGAATGGTCTAGTCGTGACTGACTAGAGGGCGGTGCTCATCTATTTTTAAGCCAAAGACCTGGCGTTTGTGCGAGGACAGTTTCCATGGTCATGTGGCCAGCATGACTATACACCAAGGCACACGGAATGGCACTTACCTTCCCACCAAACTGGTACCTATTTATCTACTTGCATTTTTACATGCTTTTGAACTGCTAGGTTGGCAGGAGCTGGGACAAGCGATGGGAGCTCACTCTGTTGCGTGGTCTCAAACTGCTAACCTTTCGGTCTGCAAGCTCAACAGCTCAGCAGTTTAACCTGCAGCACCACCATGTCCCCCATACAGTGTGGTAGAAAGTTCTAAATAGGTGAAAATACGGATGTGCCCCAGTATCCATGGGGAATAGATTCTTCCTCTGCATGAATACCTGAAACAGTGGATAAGAAGAAACCCTATAGTAGGTGTAGAGTTTTCCCCTGTCCTCTCCTCCAAGCAGGAAGGTTTTTTAGTGACCCAAATAAGAATAAAGGAAGGTAAGGGACCCTACCTATATGCACAAAATAGAGGAAAAGTAGGAATTTTACTATGGATGCGTATCAGCAAAGTTCCAAGCATTTAATTTTGTTGTTCGCAGTATGTGTGATGAGCAGCTTTGCTCATTGATGCATATTGGTTACCCATTAGCCTATTGTGATATGCCATATAATAAAAGAACTCTGTTTTTATAAAAAGAACCAGTGTGATGTAGAGCAGGGTTACAAATCCCTGGTTGGCCGCGAAGTTCACGGGGTAACCTTGGAGTAGACACAGTCTTTCAGACTAACTCCATTTTCCTCAGAAGGATTGGATACAAATGAAATATTAATGCCAGGTTGCTACATCCTCTTTGTCCAGTGAGCACCAGGGTTGATTGAATTTTGTTAAAGCTTCAGTGAAAATTGGACTGGGGAATTGCTGTTCAAAAAGCAATTCTAGTAATTTATTCATTACATATACCACCATTTGTAGCAAGTATTTGCCTGCCTGGCTAGAACAGTTCTAATTGGTCAGTCATCTTTATTTGTTGGGGGTCATTTGAGCAATCCATTTGCTCTTGTAGATGACTTGGGAAAAACATCTGAGCACCCCTTACCTGCCAAACAATTCATTTTTATTCATGTTCCCTTGGAACAGGCTCATTCGCAATACAGCTGTGGTGGACTGTTGCAGCAAAACACAGTCTTTGGGACACCCTGAAAATGAACAGGTTTATTATTGTGACACAAACTACATTTGTGGATTAGAGCTAATCCACCAGAGTTTATCCACAACAATAAATGTGCATAGTCTCCAAGATGCCAGAAGACTATCCTTGTACTGTTTCTTGAACATAAATCACATTGAATACAGTGGGGTTAATTTCCATGTGAACATGTAGGATCAGGCTGAAAATATGCTACATATTGAACAAAAAGGAGGTCCAAGGATGATGCTACCAAGGAGAAGACGTGTGAGTGTGAGTGAGAGAGAGAGAGAGAGAGAGATTTAATAAAAAATTAAAGCAAAGCAAGCAGCCTAGACTCCACTATTAAAATACAGCTCAATAAAAACGTCAGCCCACAGTGTCAGTAACAGCTTTCACAAATAAAAAAAGTCTTAAGGCCCTGCTGAAATGTCTGAAGGAGAGAGCTGTTTTCAATTCCAGGGGAAGAGAATTCCATAAGCAAGGCACCACCACTGAAAAGACTCTGTTCCTAGCTGTCACCCCCCCACCTCTCCTGGTGATGGCATAGACAGAACGGCCCCCTCAGATGACCAGGGAGGACAGGTAGGTTTATATGGCTGAAGGCAGTCCCACAAATAGCATTTAAAGGGTTCTTAATTGTAAATGCTTTGTGTGCAGGAAAAAGTGTGCAGTATTCCAATGATTAGACTAGAGTCTTAGGTCAAAATGGCATGAGCAACAATTTTTCAAAAAAAGAGGAGCTAGCATTGTGTTCAAGCCCTGTTGGATGTCCATGTGCTAGGAGCTGAGAAGGAAGCAAGCAGAGCAGGTTCACTTTAGTTTTATTTCTCTCATCCCTAAGCCATAACACTATATATAGTCGGAAGAAACAATGTAAGAAAAAAAA
Organism: Lerista edwardsae; assembly: GCA_029204185.1. Lineage (NCBI taxonomy): Eukaryota > Metazoa > Chordata > Lepidosauria > Squamata > Scincidae > Lerista > Lerista edwardsae. Next base: position 2,599,512 of record JAJKFI010000003.1, on the reverse strand, counting down.
ATGGGGGGGGGGACACAACCTTAACACGTAAAACAGATTAAGTATAAATATCTCAAACATTCAGTTTGCATGGAGAGGAAAGTTTTTTTATCATCGTTGAAATTAATTTGGCTCTATGGTGGGTTTTAATGCAGAGCTGAAAATAATTTCTGCTATTGTAGTTTGTTTGAAAATTTTGTATCCTGTCTTTCAACATAAAAACTGCCAAGGCGACTAACAACAAAAATGAATAAGTTAGTCACAAAAAAATAAAATAGTCAAGGCAGCAAAATGCACCATTTAATTATAGCTGTGGAAGAAAGAATTTTATTTGGCACCTAAATATTAACAAAGGAAATGTTTCCAGGGAGTTTGCAGCTTGCACTCCCCCTAATGTGCTGGGTCACCACTATTTCCTATCACCACTGAGCTAATCTCAGGAAAGGGATACCTGGAAAAGGGCCTCTGATAAAGATCTTAAGAGGTGGCAGGTTCATATGGGAGTATAAACCTCAGTTGTTGCTGTTTGAGAATCTTGTGGGTAGAGTCTTGTGAGTAGAGAATCTTGTGGGTAGAGTCCAGTGAAGTTTGGCCAGCACAAGGAACACCTTAAAGTATGATTGGACCACTGTCCAGAGTCAGAGAGGCCAGCACATGGACATGTGCCATCCTCCCTGACACCAAGAGTAGTCTAAACACGCTTTATGGTGGCCCTTGTGCTGGCCAAACTTTGCTGGTTTATATAGCTTATGCCGGCCTAACTCCAGTTTAGGATTGTGCTCTTAGTCCAGTACATCGTTTGTGAATATGCATGAGGTGTAAATTGTGAGGATTTTAATTCTTCTGAACAAAAGTTTTGTACACAGTGGAATTTCCATATATGCTGGTCTGTACCTGCAGAACCAACCCTGGATTGTGAATATTTGAAGAAGGAAAGCCCTCCTTCCTCTCTTTTTCCTATGCCTCCCTCTTGCCTACAGTGAAGAGTTTGCAAATATAAGCAGCAATGTTATTGTCTTGTTTTTCTCTCATAAAATATGGCTGGGGCTGCTTCCCATTTCCTTGAGAGAGGGATCTTGTGTGTGCACGCACGTATGCACACACATACAAGATCCCTCCTTCATGGGGAAGGAGAGGGTGTGTGAGAGAGTGAGGTGCTCCTTGTCAGCAGGTGCTGTTTTCTTGAAGAGTGATGGTGCCCCACTCTTATCTGGAAGGGTGAAGCTCTCACTTCGTCATGGGTCCCTCCAGCATTACTCATCTGCTTCCTGTCACCCGTCCGTCCAGAAATTGACATGAGGTGTGATACTGCCTTCCTTGTGCTCAAGAGATGAATGGAAGAAATTGCCCCTGCAAATCTGAGGGATCTGATTGGGTCCAGTTCTATCTGCCTCTCTGCTCTTTCTCTGTGCTGAAAGCTCTTTGAAAGAAGGCAGATGGCTTCTTTGTTGTATACTTCTGACTGGTTTGCAACTCATCATTTTCATGAGTTGCATCCAAGCCAGCAGGTGTGAGCCACGTCACAGTTTGTGGGGGGAATTAGTGGGAGGGAGTGTTGCTAGTATAGGGGAATAGGGAAAGTTGGCAGAAATTGTTCTGTCTATAAGGGACTTGGGCATCCATGGATTTTAGTAACCACAGGGGTTCCAGAACCAAACCCCTTCAGATGGCCCACTATATTGTATTTAGAGCAGTTTATCAGAAAATAAAGTTTATCACCTCTGTATTCAGTTTCTCCTTATACATTTTCAGGTTCAGGACTCTATTTTGAAATTCTTATTTTCTCTCCTACATCTTTACCCAGTCTTTATATTTTAATAACGAGTGTGTTCCCTTGAATGTCAGAACATCTCTAGATATTGACAACATATTTACAGTGTTCTTCCTTTTTAGCATTCATAATCTTTCTTATAACCTATAAGTAACAGGAGGTTAATCTAAAAACATTTGATGCACCATCATTTGCACTTGAAATAAAACTTGAATGTTTCTGCTTTACAAATATTTTAGCTTTTAAGTAACGGGTGTTTTAGTGTACATGTCTGCTTTAGATACATGCATAACTCTTGCCTGCAAAGGTATGGAATTTCTTCTTATAATATACTAGCTTTTTGTTACCCGGCGTTGCCCGGGTAACAAAATGATCTTCCACAGTTTATGAGTTTTGCACCCCTTCTCGCCCCCCCATGCCGACGGGGCCGAACCCAGTTGGGAGCGTCACCAGTCGCCTCGGCGACCCCAGAAACAATGGACTCGATGCCAATTTTGCCCATTTTCGGCCATCTTCACTTCAGGCCCCCTACACACCCCCACCCCCGGGGGCGCTAGGGTGGCCTGACCCCCGGAGTGTCTGTTGCCAGGCCGCAAGGCACGCGCATGCCAAGTTTGGTGCGCGTTGCTCCAGGCGTTCCAGCAGGGCATGGCGGACGTTGTGTCTCGCACCCCTTCTTGTACCCCACGCCGAGGGGGGGCAAACCGGACTCCGACGGTGTTGGGAACATTGCTGCTCGTCCCAGCAAGCCCGGAAACTGTGGATTCGACGCCGATTTCGGCCGTTTTCGACCATTTTCATGTGGGGCCCCCGTGTACCCCCACCCCTGGGGGCACTAGGGGGGGCTGACCCCTGCAGTGTTTGTCGTCAGGCCGCAAGGTGTATGTGTGCCAAGTTTCGTGTCGATCGGTCCAGGCATTCCAGCAGGGCATGGCGGACATTTTGTTTCGCACCCCTTCTTGCACCCCACGCCAAGGGGGGGCCGAAGCCAGACTCCAACGGCATCGGGAGCATCGCCGCTCATCCCGGCGACCCCGGAAACTATGGATTCGACACCAATTTTGGCCATTTTCGACCATTTTCTCGCAGGGACCCCCACATACCCCACCCCCAGGGGTGCTATGGGGGCCCGACCCCCGCAGTGTTTGTGGCCAGCCTGCTAGGCTTCCGCATGCCGAGTTTGGTGCCAATCGGTCCAGGCGTTCCAGCAGGGCATGGCGGATGTTTTGTCTCGCACCCCTTCTTGCCCCCCACGTCGAGGGGGGGCTGAACCCGGACTCCAACGGTGTCGGGAGCGTCGCTGCTCATCTTGCCAACCCCGGCAACTGTGGATTTGACGCCGATTTCAGCCGTTTTTGACCATTTTCACGCGGGGACCCCCGTGTACCCCCACCCCTGGGGGGGCTAGGGGCCCCCGACCCCCGCAGTGTTTGTTGCCAGGCCGCAAGGTGTACGTGTGCCGAGTTCCATGCCGATCGGTCCAGGCGTTGCGGAGCCTATGTGAAACATACACATACACACACCCACACTCTTCTTTATATATATAGATGATGATGGTCCACACTAGCTTAGATGGGTTTTAAGTCAGAATCATAATGGCTGAAAATGAAGCCTTTTTGTAAGGCAGTATAGCCCTGATATCAAATGCTGGAATGAACAGGGATGGATATTTCTGTAAAATTGTACATGAGCTTCCCAGATGCATCTTATTGATTGCTCTGTGGCAGATGTGGGGATCTAAAAGGCTGCTTAGTCTTATACAAGGGCTTTACAGCTGAATGGAAGTTTTCATGTTTTTCTCCCTTATAGTAGACTCCCAGACCATATCACAAACTGCTTTTTTAAATACTCCTCTGTTTCAAAAGCTGCTTGTTACACAAAAATGCAGGACTCTGGTCTAAGAAAACTGAATCTAAACTTTCCTGAGTGTGTGGAACTAGTTTTCTGGACCTTTGAAATCTAGTCTGATCCTGCAAGGTAAATCTTGCATATAAAGAGTGTTCCGCTTTAAAAAGCTTGATAGTCAAGACTTGGTTCTAAGGATTTGAAATTAGAGGCACAGTTTACCCTTGCATACTAAAATCTTTTGGCGTATGGAAAACAAAAATTATCCTCTGATAAACCTACAGTACCTTTTGAATTTATTAGTTCGGAGCATAGGAGGCTTCTTTATACTGGGTGAGGCCATTCATCTAGCTTAGTACTGTCTATGCTTGCAGCAGCTGTCCAGGGTTTCAGATGGGAACCCTTCTCTGACCCACTTGGAGATACCTGGGGACCTTTTTCATGCAAAGCATGCACTATTTCACTTATCTGCAACTCCTCCCCAAATTGCTGTTGGGAACAGAGTTTCAGGTATGTTGCTGATTGGAAGGCACTCTGCATCCCAGAGCAGTCTCTCTTATGCAAATGCTTTGAGCCTGTTCCGCTGCTTACTCTGCCTTAGAGGTGATCAATCTAATCTTGCCCAATGCAGAGACACTTCAGCGTTAAGTGCCCTCACTGGAAGCGAATTGGAAAGACGAAAAGCCAGACCTGTGAATTATGTTGAAATGCATCTCTCAGCTGCCTCTGTGAATCAGTACTGTTTCTCTTACATAGTGGGAATTTCTGAAAGAAAGCAAGTTGTGGAAATTTTTGTGTGAGCTCCTGAAGCAAAATATTGAGTGCTTGGTATATTGTATATGGTATATTGTGAGAGTGTACCCATTGTCTCTTATCACTGTCATGCTTCTGAAATCTTTTCTGGATTTAAAGTTTGGTTTTTTCTTTTTTAATACTACAGTACTGTATTCATCCTGTGCCTTTCAGCACAATGTGCCTTTCAGCACATTGAGCAACCAAAGGTTTCTGTTGAGACGTTTTTAGTGGAATATTAGGACAAGATGTTATAGCATTTATGGCAGAATTTAATGTGGCTGGGAGCCAATAGTAAATGACATTTTTGCAAATTGTGTTTTAAAATTAAGTGTAATACACTGCAATTTTTTTAATGAAGTTCGTAAGAATAGCACTATGTGCCTTGATGTGCTATTTGCAGGTTGTATTCAGCATGTATTTATTCCCCTGCTTGTAGCGCTGACCCTCCATCTCACTCCCAGCTTCAAAGTTGAAAATTCGTTTTGGTATCTGCATTGATGGCAGCCCAATTCTAACTTCAGCAGGCAGGCCAGCTGACCTGCACTGCATCCAAGATATCCTTTACCCCGCAGTAAGCCCCGGGCCAACTGATGGGGCTACTTGGACCTGTGCCTGCAAAATAGCCAGTGGGACCACCGTCCCTTCCCCACCTCTCTTCTGCCTTCCCTCTGTCCTGAAAAGCCCCCACACTGGCTGAACTCGCCAAGCGCTGGGGCAGCTTACCTCCTGCCTCCTGCTGCTTGCTTGGGTTGCACCTACCCAGTACCTCTTGAGCTGGTGCAGGTGTGCCTTCTGCAACAGCCCATTTGTGTGAGCCTTGGGCTGATGCAAACAACATGCGTTGGCCCAGGGGCATTGTTAGATTGCATCCTCAATGAATTACTGTACTTGTAACTGCTGCAAAATTTTACTTGGACAGTTTTCTGCTGCTCCCTGCTATCCTGCTGGTTGAGTGAAAGCTATTGCAAGCTGATAATAAGATTTTAAAAGCTGATTTAAGGCTTACTCTTGTTCAGCTTGCCAGTACCAATGGGGCATGTGCTGCATCTTGCAATGGAGCAACAGTCACAGAGGCCTCCTTAAGGTGCCTTAGGTCTTCATTACAGTTGCATTGGTGCTAGAAAGTTGTATAGGATTGGGTCCTTAATGTGGGTCAGTAGTTGGCAGGGCAGGTAAATTGGATAAGAACAGTGAAAGGTTTGTGTTTTAGTTGAATAGGCCTAAGTATAGACATTGCTTTTCTAATAAAGTGATTTCTGTCTTGGCATAATTTTTCATTGATAGTGTACTTAGATTTGAATTTAAATACACACCACATTAACATTGTCACTTCTCCATTATATTAGACTTAGAGTTCTGTGACTTCAATCCTATACACACTTACCTGGGAGTAAGGCCCAGTAAATGAAATGGAGCTTACTTATGAATATACAGTACATACATAGAATTATGTTGTGTGTCTTTCTGCCTTTGCTGCCCATAATCTTCACTCTTTAAGTTGTGCTATCCTTAACTAACTCAAAAGCTTCTTTACTCTGGGAAGAGGAGTAGGGGGGCCATTCAAGACCTCTGGGGATGCTCCTCCTATTCCAAGAGGCAGGGCCGGCAACAACTTTTGAGGCATCTCCCTGTAGGGGGCATACCGTCCCCAGTTCCAGCCCTGCCTCCTTAAGGGACAGGACGATGATCCTTAATTGTATCTTGGCATTATTCTTTGCAGGCCCTCATGTTTGTGTCTCTTAAGACATCTGCCTTGTGTCTGCGTGAGAGGGTCTGTGTTTTCTCTTATATTAAATTCATGGCAGAGGTAGGGGTTTAATTGCCCTTAACCAAAATAAATACTTTTTCTTCACATTCCTCTGTCTTTGTCCTCTTGCTCCTTTTCAATATCTATCTCCTACACTGTTGAAATATAGATTTCAAGGACAAGAATCTGCCTTTTTGTGTATGTCACTCTATAAAACATCATACACATGGATATATGATGGAGTAGTCAGGAAACATATTTTTTTTCATATCTGGCTACTAAGTTCAGCAAAAATATTTGCACCTTCGTAAGTGGAGCCATACTGTTTATAATGCCATATGAATAAAGTGAACCAACAGCAGCAGATGAACAGGAGAGTACAAACACACCAGAAGGGTGATAAGAAACTGAGGGCTGGGCCAATGTGCAGTTATTCATAGGAAAACATATCCATGAGTTTCCACCCATGTGGGATTTGTAACCATGCATATGCTACAGTCTGGGTGTTTTTTTATGTCAGCGTTTTCCAAACTCATCTGGCTGGCGATTCTCCTCTCCAGTGCTGGAACCCGGAAGTGAATAGCAATGATGCATATTGTGTCATGTGGTAACATCACTAGCCACTTGCTTCCAGGTTGCAAGGCTGATAAGGACCCTAAAAATAGCAAGCACAAGGTGCTGATGGACAAATTGATTGCTTTCTTCCTTTTTAAAGCCAGTAATTACTATCACATCTTGTGGCAATTACTTTAATAAGTTACAAGTCACGTGAATAACTCTTTCTGTCTATCCTGATTCTAGTGCCAATCAACCTCATTGAGTGTGTTCTGAATTATTCTTATTTTGAGTAAGAGAGGAAAGTTTTATTTCCTTAGCTATTTTTATTTGCAAAGATGTTTTGGTTGTTGCAAAGGACTTGTGGTACATATTGAGGTTATGGTAGTCTTGATAATCTGATTTCAGATCTTCACTCTTTCTTATACACTGGCTCCCTGAGTTATGGATGGCTGCTGTGGAGGATGTCTGTCCTTTGTGGTGCTTTTGTGTAGGCACAATAGTGCTGGTTCAGAAAGAGCTGGCTGTTTTGACCTTAGCACATTCCAGCTTCCAGACAGACCCCTGGAATGGACTCAGGCCATCTGTTGGGGGCTTGCTGTAATCATTGCTTACAATGTTTGTGAATACGTAATTGATACATATCCTAGTTTAATTCTTTTTTATTCTTTCAAAGCTTCTCCACTATTGCTGTATGCAAATCGGCGTGATCTGCGATTGGTGGATGCATCACAGGGAAACGAGAATGCAACGGTTGTGGTGGGTGGCTTGGAAGATGCAGCCGCAGTGGACTTCGTCTTCATCCATGGCTTGATATACTGGAGTGATGTAAGCGAAGAAGCAATTAAACGAACAGAATTCAACAAAACAGGGAATGTGCAAAATGTGGTCATTTCTGGGCTTTTGTCACCTGATGGTCTGGCTTGTGATTGGCTGGGTGAGAAACTATACTGGACAGATTCTGAAACAAATCGGATTGAAGTTTCCAATTTGGATGGAACTTTGCGAAAAGTTTTATTCTGGCAAGAGTTGGATCAACCCAGAGCAATTGCCTTGGATCCTGTAAGAGGGTAAGTCTGTTGTCTCCACTACTAATATTTCTGTGGCAATACCAGAGAGTCCTGTTTATGCTCCTACTGAGCATCTGTAGGATTAAGACTGGCTTATTTGTTTTGCAGGCAATTAGAGAGACAACATACATGTTTTGTTATAATGGTACTTACTAGCCGACTCATTGGCCAAAGAGAACAAGTTTTCTGCCTCTCTCTTTGCATTCCAAAAAGCTGAGTAATGCTTGAATGACATAAATAAAGAAGCTTGGTAGTTCAAGCTAAATGGGTTGGTATTTTTTAAAATTAATACCTCTATTGCAACCTTTCCTCCTTCATTATGACGTTTTCTTTGAGGCTTAAAAAAAGATATGATGAAAAATTATTATTACCATCAGCTCATGGCACTGTAGCACTAAACAAAATCCCTCTTTTAAGCAACATATTGTCTAAAATTTGACAATGGGAAGTCAACAAAAAAAGAAAGAAAAGATGTTGTGTTCAAGATTTAAAGGATTCTCTTGAAATTGCAGTTTTAAATATTGTAGTTGCCAGAAGATCATTAAGAGCTCAGACCAAACCATGGGCTGGAATAGGCAGGCCAACACACCAAAACATTCCCCTTCCCCCAAGTCATGCACAGCAGCCCAGATGAGACTACTTGGCGCTGCAACTCCAAAATCAGCAGCACACCTCTGAGCAGCCAAATTGGGGCTGCTTGGACTGGGGGTTAGGATCCAGCCTAAGGCCAGTTAAGTCTCAAACTCCCTTGCCAGGTCGGGCTACCAACCCATCACCCTCTTCCACATCCTACTGCCCTCCCCAAGCCTTTGTGCCAGCCTAGTAAGGCTGGCCTTATCTTTGGGCCTTTCGGCGCAGGACTTAGCACTCCGAGGCCAGTGTACGTTCTCCTGTATGTCAGCGCATTTGTGACCTAACTGGGCCCTTGTGCCGGCAATTTAGGGCTTGGATTGCGCCCTAAATATGTCATTGGAATTCCCTCAACTTGTTGTATCTTTCTCTTGTTGTTTTGAAACTGAAGAGTTTTCAACAGGTGGGGTGCCAAACCACTTAAATCCTTCAAAAGTTATGTGAAATTATCTAATGCTGTGTGGGAATAGATGCTTACTCAGTCCTCTCAGTTGTTTTGGGGAGTTATGCCTTCATAAGTTTCATATAACAGCGCTTACGCCTTGATCCTAAACATATTACTTGAAAGCAAGTTTTACTTAGATGAAATTTATTGTCTTGGGAGTAATTTGCTGATTTAACATTAGCTTCTGTATTAACCTAACTTAATAGAACAATCATTCTCAAACTTTTTTTACACTGAGACCCACTTTTTGGAATGACAGTCCATCCGGAATCCACCTGAAGTGATGTCATGTCTGGAAGTGCCTTCATTTTGATGCCAGAGTCTGCTGCTTTCCTTAGAATGCAGCAATAAGTTGGGTTATTTCTCAGCCATTTTCCAATAGCAAAGTGAATCAGAAAGAAAAAAGCTTATTTACATCCTTGACACAAGCAAAATAGCTGCACAGCCACCCCTCTTTCCAGTGTCCCATCTTCCTATATTTTTAAAGACAGCTGCCCTAAGTGCTGCTTGACCCACCTGAAATGGCTCACAATCCATCTGGTAGATCCACAATTTGAGAAACACTGTAATGTAATGTTAGCACAAAACTACTGTTGGAACAAAAGAGAAAGTGACCATTACAAAAGAACAATGCTGTGCTTAAACTGAGAATAATTGAATAATTATGGTTTAAGGGTCTAAAGGAATATGGCCCAGGTGACTGAAAAAGAGGGCTAGCTAAGTTGACACTATTCTGGTCATATGGAAAGGAATGTGATACCGCATGTTAATTGTCCAACTGTGTGGTTGAGAAAAATTGCTGCAGGCTGGATAAAATCTTATGGCAGGCTGGATGTGGCCCCCTGGCCATAGTTCGAAGTCCTCTGCTCTAGGAGCTATGGATGTATCCTTCACATGTCTACTTCCTTTTCCAAAAAGCTTCCATTAGCAAAGTGCTTGCAAATGAAAAGAGGTGAGTCATGACTTTTCATCAGGGGTGGGCAGACGGGCACATGGTAATCTGAGTAGGGTTCGCTACAGTCAGTAGTTTTATGTATTAGCAGCAGGAAGGTATACCCTGCAGATAAGGGGGATGCTTGTATATTCTTTTGTTGGCTCTTCCCTCCTTTTGGTTTCAGTCCTCTGCCCTCACCAGGACACCCAACAGCATATAGGTCTCCTCCTTCAAGTTCTCTACAAATTACAATTCCTCTAAATATGATCAATAGTTCAAGCCCAGTTTTAAAGGTATAGTACCCTCTGGGTCATGATTGCTGACAGATGTAATGCTGCACACATGTGAACTGTTACATTTCAAAGATTCTAAATATGTATGTCACATGGGTTTTGTGTAGTGTACTAGTATAGAGAATTCAGAGAGGTGCTTTGGTGTTTAGCCCCAAGTAAGCAGAAGCTGATTTTGAGCAGCAATGGTGGTGGTGGTATTTACATAAAGCCACTGAGTTAAGACAGGTCTCTGCCCTCATAGCTTAGAAATTGACACAAAGGAGATAAGGGGGGAAGATGGAGGCAGATAATAGAGGGAGAATATACAATTGTTTCATTTACAAATTCTTAACACAGTTATAGTAAATTATTATTACACCCCTGCGCGCAGTATCTTTTCTAGTGTCTGTTGCTGGTGGTGGTCTGCATTTTTTATTTTTTTTTAGATTGTGAGCTCTTTTGGGACAGGGAGCCGTTGAACTTTATTATTATTTGCCTATAAACCGCTTTGTGAACTCTGTGTTGAAAAGTGATATATAAATACTGTTGATTGATTTATTAAGATGCTCAACGTGATTTTTCAGAAGGAATTTGAGAGTTGTGAGTGAGGCAACATCTCATGGATGTACAGGAGGTAATTCCAAATGTAAGGGAGAAACGGCAGAGTTGTTTGAGTGGACAAGAATCTTGAGTTAGTTGAGAATGGAGCTTACAGCCAATAGAATAGCAGGATATTGATGCTGAGAGAGAGAGCGAGAGAACGCACACCTCTCTTGTCCCCAAAGATCTTACAATCTAAAAAGATGCAGAAAGAACACCAGCAAACAGCCATTAGAAACGATACTACACTGGAGTGAAGGGGGATGTTTGTTCCTTTAATGCTTCTTGTCAGATGTTTAGACTTCATAAAGCAAATCCTATTGGAACAGAAATTGGCTCTTCTTCCCTGTTGTCATAACAGACGTCATAAAGTCTTTGTGGCTTAACTGAAATTATAAGACTTGTTCAAGATTTGCATCCTAAAAAATCTGGTTATGATGTATTTTTTCCATCCCTCTCCAGTATATAGAATTAATTTTAAATCTTAATTCTGCTGTTCTATTACTAATATGATTCTGCTGTGGCTTCAATGGAAATGCCAAATAGGGTATGTATAATTGCTTCTTGGCAATGGAACAGGGTGGGAAGATGGAGTTGGTAATCTGGCTCTGATTAAGCAAATTGTCTTTCCTCTGACGTGCCCTTTTGAAGTAGAGACAGAGTGAAGCTCTTAGTTGAATGCTCATACAGGATTGGTTGCTTAAAATGTCTCTCATAAGATGGGGGTGGGGTAGACAGAGAATGCACGCACTTACTTGTGTGTATTTGATTCCATTTTTATTATTACTTTATTTCTCCAGATGTCTTGTAAAATCTTCCAGATTATTTCAACCATCTCTTTTCCTGCTCTTTAGAGCCACATATTGCATTTGCACCCAATCCTATCGTGGAAGTGCAGTGGTGCCGGTGCAGCTTCCACTGTATACCATGGGGGAATTTTGGGTGCTGGCAGTCTTCTTTGGACAAGGGGATATTTCTCCTCTTGTCCCGGGGTAAGCCCCAGCAATCACTATGGGTCAGCTAAGACCTGCACCAAGCTCGGTTGCTGTTTTGACCCAGGAAGGGGGAGTCAGGATTTGTGTGGGTGACCACTGAACCTATTCCATTCCCTGGCCTGATCCATCTTCTCCACCACCCCATCATTGCCCCATTCTGCCCCCTGTCCCATTCAACTAGTTGGCCCCAACCTGGGCCACTCAGATTTGTGCTGGTGATTTTGCTAGTTCAGATCTGAGCAGCCCTCTAGGACTGGCGGGGCCTTACCCTAGGGTAAGCTCCAGCAGCTGCCTAACCTGTGTTGGATGCAGTGCAGGCCACCCAGCCTGCCTGTTCCAACGCAGGTTAGGATTGTGCTATTAGTTGTTTGATTGAGCGAGCTACTTCTTGCAACTCTGTATGAGAGGAAAGTGGAAAAGATGTCAATCAGATCTAAAGCAGATAGATAACCCTTTTGTCAATCACAATATTGCAGTTAATTAGAATATAGTGCTTCTGGCTTTTACTTCAGCCAAGCAGATTTTCCTAATTCCCATGTTTTTGATTCGGACCAAAACCAATGTATATTTTAATTTGTGAATTAAATTATTTGTTCATAGCATATCAATTTTTGTAGTCCCAAAAATTAAAACTGAGACAAGCGTTTAATGTTATGTCTAATAAACCAAGTTACAAAAGTAATAAATCGTCAGTTAACGCATACTAATTAAGAGCACAATACTAACCTGGAGTTGGGCTAGCACAGGTTAGCCCAGCAAATTTTGGCCAGCACGAAGGACACCATAAAGTATGTCTGGACCACTCTTGGAATCAGAGAGGCCAGCACACAGACGTGCAGCATCCCCCCTGATTCCAAGAGTGGTCCAGTTGTGCTTTACAGTGGCCCTTGTGCCAGCCCAACTTTGCTAGCCTAACTTGTGCCGGCCTAACTCCAGATTAGGAGTGCACCCTAATTGTTCAATTGAAAAACGTTGTTAAACAGTGTGCATGATGTGAAGACCAACCAGTCTTCATATGATATCATGGTTCATATAATTCTTTCTCAACTGAACCAGATTTAGCAGGAGTTGTCCTTCAGTATTTTTTCTTTTAAAGATCTGCCATAGTGGGAGATCTATAAGCCATTTGTCAACTTATTTTTATCAGGCAATAAAATTCAACAAGTTAAACAGTTCAGATATCTAGGTCTTACCTTTGATTATAAACTTTCTTGGACTGCGGTAATGTTAAAATAATTTTGTACATTTTATATGGTATACCAATTTGGGCCATGTTGTCAGCAGCAAGCTAGAATGGATACAAGCCTTCTTTCTAAGGAAGATTCTAGGCTTTCCTAGGTGTGTTCTTTATACAGGTCTTTGCCTAGAGACAGGCCAACTTAGGTTGGAGATTCTAATGTGACTGAGAACAACTAAATTCTGGTTGAGAATTTGTTACAACACTGCCCACAACAGTCTGATTCACCATTTTTTACCTGACAGCAAGCTACCCGATGGCTTCTTAGGAACTGTTAAAAAACTGATATCTATAGGTTTAGCTAGGGATTCACTGGGGGCCTTAAATCAATCAGTGCCTAACAATTAATAAAGGTCAAGATATTAGATATTGAATGGCAGGAGGTATTGTGTGCTGACAGCAACACCTGTTCTCCTCTGAGGTTTCACATTTCCATCAAGTTTGGCCAGCCAACTTTTTTCTATATATTACAATGCCCACAGGAGCCTAGGGTGTTGTCATTGGCCGGATGTAATGCTTTACCCTCAGCCCTGCTTTATGGCAGATTTAGTGGGATTCCTTACGATATCAGGCGGTGCTGTTGTACAATGGGTGCAGTTGAAACACTTGAGCACATGCTATTATATTGCCCTTGCTGTAATGAACTTCGGAACTGCAGCTTTCTTAAAATACGTTGTTTGAGCCTGTGAAACAAACCAGGAAGCCATAGCATGAGGATAAGTGTGTCTCTTCTTTTATTTTTAATTGTATGTTAACTAAATTGACTGTAGTCAAAGTATGCCTTCTGGTGGTTGTACGTGTTATGCCAATAAAGGTTTATCAAATCAAATCATATCTCTCTTTTGCTATGAATAGTCTGCCTGAGGACACTTACGGGTTGTAGAAAAGTCTGTAAAGCAGGTATATTTCTAACATTTCATTCTACCAGTTCTTGTGCATCTTTTTATATTGCGAGCACTTTTGGGACAAGGAGTCATTTAGTTATTTGATTTTTTTTCCCTGTAAACTGGGTTGTGAATTTTTTGTTGTTGTTGAAGAACGGTATATAAATGCTGTTAATAATAATGACCATTGCATTGATTGGATAGCAGGACAAATAACTTGTAGATTTGTATAGGAATAATTAAGTTGGTCATATTAATACGTGATCTTTTTAGACTGACAACCTGTCCGGACAATCATTCTCAAACCTTTTTTACACTGAGACCCATTTTTTGGAATGACAGTCTGTCTGGGACCCACCTGATGATGTCATGTCTGGAAGTGCCTTCATTATGATGCCAGAGCCTGCTGATTTCCTGAGAATGCAGCAATAAGTTGGGTTATATCTCAGCCATTTTCCAATAGCAAAGTGAATCAGAAAGAAAAAAGCTTATTTACTACCTTGACACAAACAAAAGAACCACACAACTGTCTCCCTTTCCAGCATCCCATCTTCCCATATTTTCAATATGGTTGCTCTAGGTGCTTTGAGACCCATCTGAAATTGCCTCACAACCCACTGGTGGGTCCTGAAACACAGTTTAGTAACCATTGTCATAGACTAGAAGTGCAGAAATGACAGGAACCAATGACATATGGCTAATATGAGTGATTTAAACTTTCAGAATGTGGTAGCCTTTGTTTTGCTGTAATCCTTCATCAGAGTTGGTTCAAGCTATTTTGCCGCCCTAGATAAATATGAATTTTGTCTCTATAATGCATATCTTATGCATGCAGCAAGGTCAGAGCTCCACAATTCACTCTTCCCCCCCACCCCCGCCATTTCAATGAATTGCAAAGAATGGTTGTAGGGAAACGTGGAACAAGCTGGTGTTGGCTCATGGTGTTGGCTTATGCTGAAATGGGGCACTGGTCGTTATAGCATTTGCATTGCATTTTTTGGATAAAACATTAGTGCTTCAGCTTCCTTCAATTAGCCCTAAATTCTGGTGGGCTGTGTCTCCCTCTTCTTCTACGCATAGGCTGCATTGTGAGGCAGAAAAAGGGGACCTGGGCCTGTTTTCTTGTTAACATTTTACCTCTTCAGCTCACTCAGCTTTTCCCTCCTGAGTATTTGTGCAGTGAAAGTACTGGAGCCTAAATGCTGGTACACTGGTGGTGCATGCTATACTTTTGCCAATGCACTGCATCCTCATCCTGTACTGGTACCTGCACATTATATATTTACGTATATTCATAACTGTGGCTAGGGTTGTGGTGGTTATTTAGTATAACTAAAGAAACATCTGCACCTCACCTCCAGTCTTAACGGTGCACTTCACTCAGACCTATGGCATGTCTCTTGCATGTGCAGGGGCATAGCGTGCCTTGCCCGTGCCCAGGGCAAGGCACACGTTGCACCCCCACGCTATGAAGGCGTCATGACGTCAGCGACAGAGGTGGGGCTTCAGCAGAGGTAGGGCTTCCGTGCATCTCCCCCTGGCTTCAGTTGAAGCCGGGGGGAGACGCATGAAATGCTCTCCCAGCCTGGGCGCGCCTCCCCTGAAGTCGGGGGAGACGCGTGCCCCGTGGGCCGGTGAAGAGATGGGAGCTTGCCTGCTGCCGGCGACGGAGGCTCAGCAGTGGTGTGCATGCCCAGACAGCCACTTTGCCTTCTGGGACTTGAAGTCCAGTTTGTCAGAGCTGCAAAGCTCCGACAAACTGGACTTCAAGTCCCAGAAGGCAAAGCGGCTGCCTGGGCATGCGCACCACTGCTGAGCCTCCGTCGCCGGCAGCAGGCAAGCTCCCATCTCTCCCCCGGCTCGCGAGGCGCACGGCGGCTTCTCGCGCTCGCGGGGTGCATGGCGGAGGAGAGGTGGGCCTGGGCAGTTGCGGAGGTGGGGCGGGCGCCATTTGCGGGGCGGGGCGCGCTATGTGAATGGCGCCCCCCACCTTATGGTGCCCCAAGGCTCCCGCCCCCTGCTGCCATAGGCTCCCTCTGCCTCTGTGCATGTGTAACTCTGCTCTAGACTTCACTGAAAGGTTACAGTATAAACCTTAATAAGGAAACCCACTATGCTGAAAAAAGAGTTGATTTATCACCTGCCTTTTAACAGATTAATTGTTTTCAATTTCAATTTAATTAATGTCTCCAAATCCTCAAAATGTGCTCTTTTGAAATACTGTTCAAAGAATGAGTGAGAGAACTTCAAACAAAAGCTGGCATTTGCTGTTAGAAGAAAAGTCTAGTGTTTAGTATTTCATCTCATTCCTTATTATAGTAACATACCAGAGCCAAAAAGACAAAAGTGCGCGCTGAAGCCTTACTAATTAAAATTTGCCCTCACCAATTTAAAATGGGCTCCTACCGGTTTGTTGTTGTTCAGTCGCTAAGTCGTGTCCGACTCTTCGCGACCCCATGGACCACAGCACGCCAGGCCTCCCTGTCCTCCACTAGCTTCCTGAGTTCGCCCAATTTCATATTCATTGCTTCGGTGACACTATCTAACCATCTCATCCTCTGTCGCCCCCTTCTCCTTTTGCCTTCAATCTTTCCCAGCATGAGGGTCTTTTCTAAAGAGTCCTCTCTTCTCATCAGGTGGCCAAAGTATTGGAGCTTCAGCTTCAGCATTTGTCCTTCCAGGGAGCAATCAGGCTTGACTTCCTGGAGAATTGACCGATTGGATCTCTTTGCAGTCCAGGGGACTCTCAAGAGTCTTCTCCAACACCATAATTCAAAAGCATCGATTCTTCGACGCTCTGCCTTTCTTATGGTCCAGCTCTCACAGCCATACATGGCTACTGGGAAAACCATCGCTTTGACTATGCGAACCTTTGTTGGCAGGGTGATGTCTCGGCTTTTGATTAAGCTATCTAGGTTCACCATAGCTTTCTTCCCAAGAAGTAAACGGCTTTTAATTTCATGGCTGCAGTCACCATCTGCGGTGATCTTGGAGCCCAGGAAAATAAAGTCTGTCACTGCTTCCATTTCTTCCCCTTCTATTTGCCAGGAAGTGATGGGAGTGGTTGCCATGATCTTAGTCTTTTTAATGTTGAGCTTCAAACCAATTTTGGCACTTTCCTCTTTCACCCTCATCAGAAGGTTCTTTAGGTCTTCCTCACTTTCTGCCAGTAGAGTGGTATCGTCTGCATATCTGAGGTTGTTGATGTTTCTCCCAGCAATCTTGATTCCAGCTTGTGAGTCATCCAGCCCTGCCTTCCTCATGATGTACTCTGCGTATAAGTTAAATAAGCAGGGTGACAATATACAGCCTTGTCGTACTCCTTTCCCAATTTTAAACCAGTCGGTTGTTCCATGTCCAGTTCTAACTGTTGCTTCCTGACCCGCATAAAGGTTTCTCAGAAGGCAGATCAGGTGGTCTGGAACTCCCATCTCTTCAAGAACTTGCCACAGTTTGTTGTGATCCACACAATCAAAGGCTTTAGCATAATCAATGAAGCAGAGGTAGATGTTTTTCTGGAACTCTCTTGCTTTCTCCATGATCCAGCGAAGGTTGGCAATTTGATCTCTAGTTCCTCTGCCTCTTCGGAAACCAGCTTGTACATCTGGTAGTTCTTGATTCACTACCGGTTAATCACCTAATTCCTACCGGTTAATCACCTAAAAATTTAGTTTCTTTATCAACTGATTAAACCAGTTAAAATGTGTGACCTTCTGCATTATGATAATTCAGACTGTTTCCTTTGTGGAGTTTTAACCAAATGGACAGATATATCCTTCAACAGTGGTACTGCAATTAATACTATGTCATAAAATACCTTTTAGGAAAGATCTTATTGTTGAACTCTGTGACCTTTCACATTCTCTGCTGTAGTTGCCTCATGTCCCTGGTTAATTCTGCCGATGTAACTGAAGGGCAAAGGTTTGAGTGTTAAGAGATTCAGTGGTGGGCAGCAATTCCCTTTCCAGACCTTTGGGTCACATCTGCAAATGTTGTGGAGAGTTGCTGCTAAATTTGGCTTCAGCACAAATTCTTTAGCAGTCTAATGAGCTCCTCTGAGGTTGTTTAATTTATATACCATTGCTGTTTTTTTCCAGCTATGACTGAGAATGAGCTACAGATTTCTCTGCAATGCAGCTCCTTTTCCAGTCCTTTGCTTGCAGTTCTGCCTCTTTTGTTTCTTTGTGTTATAGACCACTCTCTCCCTTGCTGTCCATCATTTGCTTTTAGACATTTTGTGTATTAATGTCTAAAGGGCAGCAAATGCAGATCATTAAGTATTGAGAGTTCAAAATGAAACTTCTTTTAGGTTTGGTTTTGTGTTTTTGGAAAAAGGAAGAAGCAGAATGACAAAAGAACATGTTGGCACACAAGCTTAGAACCTTACCAATTTCAAAACAGTTTTTTAACCCCTAAGTATACAGGCATACCCCATATCCATGGGGGTTACATTCTGGGTCACGCATTCTGAGACATTGGGTGAAGGGAGGAGCCTTGACACAACCATGAAGAGCCTGCAGACAGCTCAGGAGACTGTCTGCAGCTCTCTAAACACAGTTGTTTTGCTGTGCAAAGGTAGGCAGAGCTATTTTTTTACTTATTTTTTTACCTTCCCAACCTTGCAAAAAATGTGTTCTTGGTTTCCACAGAACCATGAATAATAATTGAAACTGTGGATGCTGAATCTGCGGATACCAGTCCATGCCTGTATAATTTTATGTATCTCAATTTCATGGAGCTCAGTTGTCCCAGAAAAATGTGCATAGGATTATAGCCTTCCTGTGCTGGGGTATT
Organism: Lerista edwardsae; assembly: GCA_029204185.1. Taxonomy (NCBI): domain Eukaryota; kingdom Metazoa; phylum Chordata; class Lepidosauria; order Squamata; family Scincidae; genus Lerista; species Lerista edwardsae. Next base: position 2,580,959 of record JAJKFI010000003.1, on the reverse strand, counting down.
TATTTAAATGATTGAGGGCACAATCCTAACCTAGAGTTAGACTGGTATGGTACAAGGGAGTGTCTGTAACATTCTGTAAAGTGCATTTGCTGTAAAACGTGTTGTGCCGTCCTCCCTGACTCCGAGAGTCATCCAAATGCACTTTACAGCTCAATCCAGGTTAGGATTGTGCCCTTAAAATCATTTAAATAATGGTGTCACCTTTCCCTCCAGAGAAACAGAGCACTCAAGGCAGTGTTTTTGCATGCACAAACGTGCATGTACTTTAACGCTTTAAAAAAAAAAAACAGCATCTGATCTTCCCTTCTGTGATCCAGTCTGATACATGGAGTGGAGGGCATTTCTTTCCACAACTGTAGCCCAGTTCTCAGCTGTCTCAGGCTGCGGTTATGTGGCCCCTACAGGTGAGGGTAGTAGGAATTAGGCATTACAAGGGCCCTTGCCTCTGTTCCCAGGGCTTGCTGTGCAAAATGCACTTGCCACAGTAGAAAGGAAGAGGATCCACCCCTACACTGTGCAAGCCTGATCCAATCCTTTGTGGTTCTGTACCTTCCCATGCACTAGGAGTGGGCAAATTTTAGGTTTGAAATGGATCTGCCTTTTTTTTTTTTTTTTTTGGGCAGAATGTTTGCCAGAACCAGTCACCAAATGGCAACAGGAGCAGGGGTTTGAAAGGATGGCATGGGTTTAAAAGATAAGCTGAAAATGAAAGCCATGGTGCAGATATTCTTCCTTAGCCTAGATCAGGGGTCTCCAAACTTTTCATACATGGGCTACATCATATATTTTACAGATTTTCGCGGTCAGGTTTATAAATAAATGAATGAAATTTAAATTAATGAGTACGTTTTACTTCAACCTTTTTTGTAATCAGCATGATATGATTCAGAACGAGAGAAATGTGACATTTACAAATAAACAATGCTGTGCTTACACTAATAAATTATATATAATGAGTAATAATGTCAAATATTTTAACTTGCTGTGGGCTAGATAAAAAGTTGTGACAGGCCAAATTTGGCCTCCAGGCTGTAATTTGGAGGCTCCTGGTCTAGATCACTCTGACCCAGAGATCTGGTTCCTGCACTCAAAGCATCAGTGGGGACAAGTGGGCATGTCTTTTGCTAAATCAGCTATTTTCAGCACTGAACCTGGGCAACACCCAAGCAGCCTTTTATGTGACCTTAGAAAACCCAGGGTTGCTGATGTCGTAGATCCACATGATTTGGTAATTTATTACTTCCTGGGCATTCCTACCTGTCCTTTAATCTAGTCAGGTGAGTTTGGAAGCACTATCAACTGTCACAGGCAAAACCAGCATGTGGGCTGGCTAGGGACTATTGCCTTAGCCAGACCCAAACATATAATTTATAGGTAATTACCAAATTTACTTATAAATTGTCAGTGCCGTCCTCCTGTATGACTCTGATTCAGAGAGCCTCAGAAAAGCATCCTAGGGCAATGTCTACTGTAACAGATTGTTCCTCCCCTCTGGAAGGGTCCAAAATAAGGAATGTTCACCACAGTGAGTTTGCAAAAGTACCTACAGTCATGTGAAAAAGCATGTTTTAATCATCCCTGCCAGAGGAACTCATGATTATAAATAAATTATAGAATACATTTTTAATGTTAATTTGTTATGCACCTATGGCCATTGTCCTCAGAGGGCCTGACTGTCTCAGGAATACCTTTCCCTGAATTTTCAGCTGTCATTTGAAAAAAAACTAGCCTGTGGTTCCCTTTTAGTCATGGCATTATAAACAGAAATGTCCTCACTAGTATCTAAGCCTGTTCCCAGCTTTCTGGCTAATATGCATAAAGGTACTGGGATAACTGAGGAGCAGTTGTGGGGTCACACCTGCTCAGGTAGGAAAGGGCCTATATGTGTATCCAAGCAAACACACTGAAGGATCTTTAACAGTTGTCGAATACGTTGGGGATTGGGTATTTTAAAGGGGGAAGAGAAGATTCCCAGGTCTCCAAATGACAATAGACAGCGTATTAAGGGACTATTTATAACAGTGGTTCCCAGCGTCCTACGCGGACGTTGGGACTGCTGTAAGTGCTGGGGAAGGTGCCTGTCAGTGCTGCAGCAATTGCGGTGCTATAGGCGCCCTGGGGGTTCTTACCTCATCAGGGAGGGGTCACGCTGATCTCTGGCAAGTTCTGGGAGCCCGCAGTCCCCTCTGCGAGCCTCCCTGATGAGGTAAAAAGCCCCATTTTGTGTGTGCACAGCACTTCCTCTTTTCGATGCAAACAGGACCCCCAGGCTGGGAAACACTGGTTTATAATAATAGGAGGGGGGGTTCAAATAAATGATGTGTGAAAGACAAAATAATAATGCAAATGGGAGGCAAATAAATGAGCAAAAGTGCACTAATAACCCTACTTAGAGAAACCTTTCTCCAAGGCTGGTTTCAGAATGGAGATGGAGAGGAAGGACATGACCTTTGTTTCTATAGAGGGAAGTCAGTCACACTGAATTGATCATGCTTGGCAACTAGGCAAGGTTATACTCATGGGACCTTTTTATCCATGGGGGTTCTGTTCCTGGAACTCTCATGGATAAAAAAAAAATCCATGGGTAATTAAACCCATGGATTTTGCCCACACACACACCCCTCTGAACCTGACCAGAGCTATGCTGTGGCTGCGCACACCCACTTGTGGCCTCAACGGGCCTCAGGATGGCCTCAACCAAAAAAATGTTAAACTGACATTTGTAATGCCTTTTAAGGCATTACAAGGCACAGCTCTGGTCACCTTCATCAGAGGCTTCATGCTGAGCCTAATCTGGCTCAACGTGGGTCTAGGGGACCCGCCTTGAGCCAACTCTGCAGATGTAAAATCTGCAGATAATTAGGCTTAACCTGCATTTTCCACACTACTGAGACAAGTTGGTTTCTGGGGAACCTGTGTTGCATTTCACAGACCTATGTTGTCAGGTTATGCTCTGGGCCAGACCAGGAATATAGGTTGTTCCTTGTTATCCACTGGGGTTCCATTCTGCAACTCCCAGTTGATAACAAAATCAGTGGAAAAATAGCTTTAAAGACCCTTTTCCAGGTTTTATTTCTTGCTCCTCCATTGTCATCCTAGAATGCATTGGTATAGATGCTGTACTTCAGTGTTTCTCAAACTGTGGGTCTGGACCCACTTGGTGGGTCACAACCTGATATCAGGTGTGTTGCAGAAAGCTGGGAGCAGTCATCTTGGAAGCTGCAGATCTTACTCTTGCTATATTCTTTTTGTGAGTGTTAACAGTTGGAATTTTCAAGTAAGGATTTTTTAAAATTTTGTTTTTTGTTCTGTGTTTTTACATACTATTTTGTCCTCGACTTGCTTTCTGTCAGGATTGTTTCATGGTTGTGCAATTGCTGCAGTCCAAGAATAGCAATTTGCATTCCAGGAGTGTCATTTTATTATGTCACAATGACAGTACTTTCTGCTTGATGATGTCCCTTCTGGCTATGGCATCATTTCCAGGTTAATGACATCACTTCTGGTGGGTCCCAGTTTAAAACGTTCGAGGACCACTCCTACACTGTATTCAGCCACCAGATGGAGTGAATAATGGAATCTAATGGAATGTAGGAAGAGATGTAATGGGATTTTGACCCTTTTTTCCTTATTACAAGCCATTTAAAGGTGGACCCCAGTATCAGTGGTGAGTCAAATCAGTGGATACCAAAGCACGACTTTATGTGCAGAGAGGAAGAGAAGGAATAGACAGGGTTTAGAGAAAGAATAGTACTAGCCAAGCACGCTTGAGTTACAACTTGGTGTGGTTTCAGCTCATACTGATTTCAGCTTTATTTCAGCTGTGAGGGAGAAAGGGGCAATATGATGTGAAAAGAATGGACTAGATCTTGGTTTCAGAGAGAGAAGAACAGAGAGGGGCTGAAGATTGCTGGTTATTCCATGGTCGGGTGGCTAGACCTGGCACTTCAAGGGTCAAGAAGAGAGAGCTGGGGAGAATTGGAGAAGGGATCAGGAGGTGCAAAAAGAAGGGAGGTAGGACAGGTTGAGGTAACCTTCCTGACTCTCTGGAAATGCCATTTTTTGATTGAGAATGTGGAGTGCATGTAATGTGGCTCCAGGAAGTTGTGAGATGAAATTCTAAATTTGTAGATTTTGTTGCCCTGTCTTAATAAGATTTTTTCCCCTGTAGACCAGCATGTAGTCCTTTGTTTTCTTGAGGCTTGATCCAGATGTCTGTTGGATCTTTTAAAGTTGGCTCTCAAGAACCCAGTTCTTGAGGGTTGGGCTTGCTTCTCTTTCAGGTAATAATTGGATTAGGGCTAGAACAGATGTTTCTTCAATTGATAGAAGGGTCTGTCCATGGCAGGGGCAAGGCAAACACAAACAAGAGGTTTGATAGGGGAGATTAGTTTGAATCTGTTCCTCTAGTCTACTGTGACACTAAATAGCCTTGCTTTTGATTGCACAAAGTTTCTCCATGTCTCAGAATTGAACAGGCACTCTGGGTGTGTTCTGGAAGTTAAAGCCACATTGGGAAATTTAGCAATACTGATTTCTACTCATAACAACAAGAGGAGGGCGGAGTTTGGAGATGTCCGGGGAGGGGGGAGCACTTTGAGTCTCGTTCACAGGCTCAGATTTCAAACATGCATCTAAGGTCATCCCAACACCATGGGTGTTGGATGCCAGTTCATAACAATTGCCGCTTATTTTTAAATTTCTTTAAAATATTAGATTACCATCTATTAATGTTATTTACTTTTCTTCTCCTTTGTCAGCAGTAATGTCAGTGCCATTCATAATAAGAAATGCTGCTTTTATGTTGTCTTTACTAAATTTAATTCGGAGTTCAAATTTTATAATGGAGACACCCTATATGGAGCTGTCATAGTTAAAGAGAAACATTTTCTAGGCTTTTTGTGACTATTATAGTTTTAATGTGTTGCCACTGTTTTCAGGACATTTTTGAATTGCGTGTACTACTGTTACATTTTTAGTTTGGTTTTATGCTGGTTTTGTTCTATTTGTATTAATGCAAGCTGGCAAGAAACCTGTTTGGAATACAACTAGTGTAGAAGTTTAATAGCACCTGAAGAAAGCTAAGAAGAAATAATTCATTTAAACAGTTTCAGTATTGATACATTTATGTCTTCCTCTTCGTTAGAAGATGATCCCAGCAGGTGTGGTAAACAGTTATGCATAATCTCTTAATTTCTCCTTCCTCTCCTTTTTTGAACAAATCATAGGTTCATGTATTGGACAGACTGGGGAGAAGTGCCAAAGATAGAACGTGCTGGGATGGATGGTTCAAGCCGTTCAGTTATAATCAATACAGACATTTATTGGCCAAATGGTTTAACCTTGGATTATGAAGAACACAAACTCTACTGGGCAGATGCTAAACTGAATTTCATTCACAGATCAAACCTGGATGGAACTCATAGGTAAGAGTTGGCTGGCGTTAAAAATGCTTATTACTGAAACAATTTCTGCTTTTTAAAATCTTCTTATGTATGCTTATTTCTGATTAGTGGACTATTCAATGTTTTAATCAGCCCTTTACTGCTCTCTTTAGATTTTATCAAACTTCAATTTTTTTTATTTTAGAAAGCAAAAAAATGTCTGCAAGTGGTTCCACGGCGGCTCAGCTTTTGGTTGTGGGAAAGTCTTCCCCTTGGCAGCAGGCAGGATCACGTGATCCAAAAAGTTATGAGGAGAGGGGCAGGTTAGATGGTCCTCTGCTTAGCTCTTGCTTTAGCGTTGTTATTTTAACTTTGTCTTGACACACATAGCTCTCCCTTGACTGGAGCTTCAAAATTTTGCCTGCCTCAGCCATACAGTAGTTTAGACTAGGACGAAAGGTGTGCACCTGCTGTAACCAAGTTCCTTTGCTGTGCTAAAACGCCAAGAGCTATCTTAAGTGGGCTGAGAGCTTGGGAATTCTTATTGGAATGTTTTAGTTTTTCTGTGAATGGTTGTTCCCAGTGTCATATTGCAACAGTGGTTGAAATTCAATTCAATTTCAGAAGAGGATTGTCATGAAGTATTAACGGATAGCCCAAGCAGGTCCTGCTTCTGAATTGCTTGTCCCCTGCTAACTGGGCAAGAGGCACTTTTTTCACTTTTTTTCTCTCTTATACTTAGCAGGGGAAGAGTGATTGTCCGTCTTCACCCCTGCACAGTGTCTTTTCTAGTGGTTGTAGCTGGTGGGGTTCTGCATTTTTTTTTAGGTTGTGAGCCCTTTGGGACAGGGAACCATTTAACTTTATTATTATTTGCTTGTAAACCGCTTTGTGAACTTCGTGTTGAAAAGCAGCATATAAATACTGTTGGTTGAATGAATCGCCACTGCAACCTTTGCCCATCATGCACACAGAAACACGCACACACCTTCCCAAAAAGCCCCTTGCTTCTTCACCATGTTCCTTTCCTTTTCCGAAAAAGGTACCATGTAAAGAAGGAACATTTCACTATCTTCTCCCTTTGCCCCATTATCATGGGGTTTAAAATGTGACCACATCTGCCCTGGCAAAGGAAAGGCGGGGTAAAAATCTTTTAAATAACTAAAATAAGGAATAATAGAGACATATCCCTTTAAGCGCTGTGTGACAATGGGACAAGGATTGGGGATAGTGAACCACCATCTTGTGCTTAAAGTGTAAAAGGACTTTTCCATGTGTGGAAGGAGGAAGATAGGGAAGCAGAATATATGATTCCCACTTTCTTTAAGTGAACCTGAAGCAGATCAATGCTGCTTGAGTCTGTGGCAGTCGTGGGTGAAGGGCACCCAGAACTTGCTGCTCCCAGGTCATCCACGTTCAGCATAAACCACATCATGGCTGGACTGGCCCCAAGTTTGAAGATAATAAATATTATACAGATGGGACCTTTTTATCTGTGAGGTTACCATTCCTGGAACCTTTGTTAAAATAAAAATTTGCGGGTAATTAAACCCACGGATTTTGTCCCGTAATCCTCCGAACCCGACTGGAGCTCTTTTTGAGGCCCGTAGAAGCTGCACGCATTCACTCGTGGCCTTGGTGGGTCTCAGAATGTCAATTTTGGCCAAAAAAATGCAACTTTGGTTTTTTGGCAAACAAAAAATGAAAGTTGCATTTTTTGGCTGAAACAGCTATTCTGAGGTAACTGGCACACAGCTCCAGTCACCCTTGGAGGCTTTAGGTTGAGCCAAGTTTGGCTCAACCCGGGTCCAGGGGATAATTTGTGGGGGGAAATCCCTCGATAATTAGGCTCAACCAGTATACTGCTTTTAAACAACAACAAAAATTGCAATACAGTTTACATAGCAAAGTAAATTAGAATATGGGACCCTGATCCATTTAGGGGGACATACCAACACACTTACTTGCAGGCAGCCACTGGAAAAAGTGCACCGGTGGGGTAAATAGAGATATTTCATCTTCCCACCAATTGAAAAAAGTGTCTCTTTGACCAGTTAGAAAAGATTTTTGGGACTGCTGTCCAATAAACACAAGCTCATAGACAGGAAGCCACAAATTTTGGCTGGCTGATTTGGCCTTGACAAAACTGTGTGTGTGCCTCCAATCCTGCACTTTTCCTAATTTGGGGGTCTAGTATCTGTTATTGAGTGGGGATTTGGGGACACCGGGAAAGCAGTGTCATCTTTCTGGTCATTTTACTTTTATAATGCTTTGGTAGATAGGAGGGGGATTATTGATTATAATTAATAATCAAATAGGATAATTATAGAAATGCAAGGGATCATTTTTGTGTTTTTTGCATTTGTTTTATTTTGTTGTGATATAGAGAAATAATGGTCACCCATAAAAATGCTCTTGTATTTCCTACTTTTCAGCAATGTTTGTTAATGGGAAAATGAAGCAAAACAATCATTTTGTAAACTATGATGTGAATGATAAACTGTGATGTTTAACTCCTCCTCCTGATGAGAGCATAGTTCTGAGATCCAGTTACATTATGGGTATCCTTTAAAACCTCATCTGACCTGAAACTGACCACATGTAGGACACAAAATGATAGGCTGTCATTACAAATTGCAGGTTAAAGGTGGTTTCTCTTGTAATTATGAAATAACCATGGTATGCATAACTGTGGCTTTGTTCAATTTGTTTTTAACAGCCGCATGTATGTTTTTCAACTGGAAGTGATTTTTCAGCCCAGATATGTTTTTAGCTATAGAATGAATTACAACTTTTTGAAAAAGTAGCTCAGGAAGACCACTAGACTTATAGACAGATGGTGTAATCTATCACGTATCAAGGATGTACAACTTCTGCATTCCTAGATCCATCTCCCAAATAGTGGCCCAGAGATTGGTAATGTGTATATTTGTTCAATCAATATGAGTTTTTAAAAGCCATTTTTTCTGCATAAGTAAAGCTTGTGTTATCTGTGGTTTCCAGTCCTTCTTTGTTCACACTTACATTAGTATTACAGCCTACATCAAAGATTCCCACACTCATTTATGCATTTAGATACTGTACTATGTTGTTCTAGGTTTCTCTCAAATTCTTCCCATCTTGAAATACAGGTGTGTTCCAGTATTCAGTGATTCAGTATCCATGGTTTCAGTTAACCACGGATACCATGGATATTGGAACACCTATTAAAAAGATAGGGGAACATTAAACAAATCTCTTATTTTACCTTGTTGGAGCAAAACCACTGATGTTCCCCTATCTTTAAAAA
>JAJKFI010000003.1:2391636-2572276 GCA_029204185.1 Lerista edwardsae | reverse complement strand
GTGTGTGTGTGTGTGTGTGTGTGTGTGTGTGTGTGTGTGTGTGTGTGGAACAGAACCCCAGGGAATACTGGGGCATGCCTGTACTCTTCTTTGTGTAACTGTTTTAATCAATCTCAATACCTAATATAATATTTTGTTCTAATCTTGCTTTCTGTCAGGGATGTTTCATGGTTGGGCAATTGCTACTGTCCAAGAAAGCCAATTTGCAGTCCAGGAGTGTTATTTTATTTATTAAGTCACAGTGATGGCACTTCCTGCTTCATGATGTCACTTCTGGCTATGACATCATTTCCAGGTTAATGGCATCACTTCCAGTTGGTCCCAACATGAGACATTCTAAAAAGTGGGTCCTGCTGCTAAAATGTTTGAGAACCACTGTGATAGACTATTAGAACCAGGATATATTGTGTTTTGGAGAATTAAGTATGGCAGCAAAAGAGAGGCCATACAATAGATCATCTAGGGATCTTCCAGAAGTTGGCCTAGAAGATACTATGAAGGTTCAACCTTTAATAAAACAGGGTAAGGCAGTGGTTCCCAAAATGAAACTCATGGACAGAAACTGATCCATTCCTTACACCCTATGTATGGATACAGAAATTAGATTGAAACAAAGTAAAAGCCTGTTTTAAAAATGTCTCATCTTGAAGTGTTTCAAACTCTTAGCAAATCATGAATTATTAGAAGCTCAAACAGCATGCAATACTCAAATGCTAAAATTCTAGATTGAAATTTAAATTTTTTTTAATTTTTTTTAAAAACGCTGCTCAAGTTGTTGAGGGGGATTGGAGGGAATACAGGTTCCTTCTGAAATTTTGTTATTGGATCTTAAGAGAACATAGCAGTTTATCCCAAAGGGAAGGCATGACTAGAGTCAGTTGAGAATTTCTGCCCTATATCTAGGGGACATGGCTTGTAGATAGATCACACATTATTCATTTGCATTCTGTTTTTAGGCAAGCAGTTGTTAAAGGATCTCTTCCACATCCTTTTGCTCTGACATTATTTGGGGACACCCTGTATTGGACTGATTGGACCACTCGCTCTGTCTTAGCCTGCAACAAATATTCTGGAGAGAACCTGCGTGAAATACATTCCAACATCTTTTCTCCCATGGATATCCATGTGTTCAACCAACAGAGGCAGCCCAATGGTGAGTCCTCGTTTCTCGGCTAAATACACAGGTTGTAACTGATTTGTAGTAGTCTTCATTTATCTTAACAGAATTGAAGAAGTCATTTTAGGTATACATTTTCTAAATCAATGGATTGGAAAAATATTCTAAGAACTGCTGGCACAGTTCACATATCTTCCCAAGTCATTATTAAGGAAACTAAAATGTGGTTTGGCGTGATGTCCGAATAGGTAGACCCTGGCTTGTGGTTAGCCAGAAAACCAGAAACAGCTACCTTAATCTGATATAAGCTTTTAAACCATGGGTTTTGCTGACTGTTATTTGCATCGACAAATTATAGTTATAGTATACCTTTGGCCTGTCCCTGGAGTGCACTGCCCCGCGAGGGAGAACTGCTTAATGGATGGAAAATCAAAGCAAACAATCAACTTTTAAAGTAGTTTTTATGTTGCATTTGAAAGCATAAACTATTATTTGGATCCTAAACTACAGTTTTGCCGAGAAAGATTCAGCAACCTGTATCAGATAAGATTGTTTTCTCTGTGGCTGTTTTGATTATTCATATCTCACCTCTTATTTGTGTGAGAGCACACCAGCTACTTTCAAGGGCAAGAAATGGAAACTTCATCTTAAGGCTGCTAAGGAGTCACAATTCGGTTGCTGAAGAGATTATTGTATCCAAACAAGGTTTTCATTCATAGCAGGAAACTCCCCTGGAAAAGTTGTAACCCACATGAATTTGCAGTTGTCGGGGTTTCATGTGTGTGTACCCTTACTCTGTCTGTGTGTGTGTGTGTGTGTGTGTGTGTGTGTGTACATATGCACACACATTCTTAACAATTAACCAACATTTCTATATAATAGTGGTGTTGATATTTCTGCTGCATCTCTTCTCATGAATAGTGTGAGTCCCATCTTTCTTTAAGATCTGTTTTTTTCCAGATCTCTAAGAATCTGGAAATCTAAATATTTGGAAACTTCCATAATATCTTAATGGCTGAGTCCATCACTATGGAGAACTTATTTCAATTATTGAACCCAGAATTCTTGAAATCTACAGCAGCCAAGATGTCAAAACCTATGGATTGTTCTTTTGGCACTTTAATCAAGGGGCATAGTATATTGGACAAAACAAGTATATTTGCAAATCTTCATTTACTTAGATGTTCTCTCATCTGTGAATGATTCTCAAAGGTTAACCCAAAGTTTGCTTTGATTTTTAAAATGGATGTATATAAATGGCACTTGGAATCTTAAGTGTCAACAGACTGAGGATGGTATTGTGGTTCTGAGGTTGGGGTTAGACCTGGAAGATCTAGGTTCAAATCCCTGCTCAGCCATAAAGCTTCCTGGATAACCTTGGGTCAGTCACTATCTGTCTGCCTAATCTACCTCACAGGGTTGTTGTGAGGATGAAATGAGGGAAGGAACTATGCAGTGATGTCATTCAGGGGGAACGGACCAGAACGGGCGTTCCGGATCCTAATGGGCTCCGTGGCTGGTTCTGGGTTCCCGACAAGTGCCAATCAAAAGTGAGTTCCTGTTCCTAAATCAATTGAATGACACCACTGGAACTATGTACACTACACTCAGTTCCTTGGAGGAAGGATGGTATAAAAATGTGACAAATATAGAAATTCTCTTCCACACAACTAAGTTTTATTCTTTTTCACTGCTTCTGTGGTTTATTTTTTTTAAATCTACAATGTTTGTGACTTTCAATGTGGACAATGCAATTTACTACTATCAAGAGAACTGATCTGTGTGGTATTTGTTTATGACAGCCACAAACCCATGTGGAACCAACAATGGTGGCTGCTCTCACTTGTGTTTGATGTCTCCTGTCAAGCCCTTTTACCAGTGTGCATGTCCCACGGGCGTGAAACTCCTTGAGAATGAAAAGACCTGCAAAGACGGTAAGTTAATGTTTTAAATATTTATTAGAGAATGCAGACAAAACTGGCAATACATAAAATACTGTATGTACTAACAAAACTAGTACATATCATACAAAACATGTACTAGCATAACTGAGATATGGTTTCAAAAAAGGTACACTGTCCAAAGTCTAACATGTGACATTGCTATTTAGTGCATTCTATAGCATTGGTTCTCAAACTATGGAAAGAGCTCAAAGAATGTGGGGTGTGTGTGTGTGCGCACAGTGTCCCAGGGAAGAAGAGGAACTAGCAGGTATACAGAGCCAGAAACATTTCCCTTTCCAATAGGAAGCATTTATTGTTGCAGCCACCAGAATGACTATTCTTGCATGAAATCTGCAGAGAGCCAGTGAACTGTCCTGACCTAAGCTTTTTTCCCCACTCCTCCGGCGCAAGCCATGGTGCCAACCAGTTAGACTGGCCAAGCGCTGGCTTAGTTCTACTGGCACAGAGCAGCACCAAGGGCATGCCAGAGACAGGCAGGAGGGCTAATAGGGTAGCACTGTGGGCAGAGAGGAGGCAGAGACAGGACATGGCCATTGGGCCCTATCCTAACCCCCAGTCTAGATGGCCCTGTTTTGGGCCACTCCTGGCTATGTGGACTTGCGCCTGCTATTTTGCTGGAGCAGATCTGAGTAGTCCCATAAGGGTGGCTGGGGCTTACCCTGAGGTAAGGGAAAAATATCCCCTTGCCCCAGGCTGAGCTGCTGCCGCCTCCTAACTTGATTAGGACTCAACGCAGGTGAGCTATCCTGCCTATTCCAGTGCAGGTTAGGGTTGCGCTGGCAGAAGGTTGCTAGACTAAAATGGGATAAGCCCCACATATGTTGTCCTGATCATCTTCAGTGAGGAGCAGGAAAGGTCTAATAAATAGTTGTTTGTGCATCTTGCTCTGCATGTATTTATTTTTAATCTATTCAGGTGCAATGGAGTTGCTGTTATTGGCTCGAAGAACAGATTTAAGGAGAATATCCTTGGACACTCCAGATTTCACTGATATTGTCTTGCAACTGGAAGACATTCGACATGCCATTGCTATTGACTATGACCCTGTAGAAGGGTATATCTACTGGACGGATGATGAAGTAAGGGCCATTCGTCGCTCCTTCATTGATGGCTCAGCTAGCCAGTTTGTTGTCCAGGCACAAATTGCACATCCGGATGGCATCGCTGTAGATTGGATTGCCCGCAACCTTTATTGGACGGATACCGGTACGGATCGCATTGAAGTAACAAGGCTTAATGGGACCATGAGAAAGATCTTGATTTCAGAAGACTTGGAAGAGCCTCGAGCTATAGTTCTGGATCCCATGGTTGGGTAAGACACTGTATTCTATTAAAGGAACTTTTTTTTTAAAAAAAAAAAGATTCATTGTAATGTATTGTGATCAAATTTGCTATCTGTTTAACTAAGGGCATAATCCTGTGCTGGCCTAACTCAAGGTTATGATTGCACTCTAAATCTGTACTTCAAAGACTTTGTTTGACCTGCAGCTTAGACCTTGATTCCAAAGACTGAATGCCTGTGTGCATGTGCTTGTGCACACATGCACACTCTCACTCAGTTATGTACGTCAGCCTCTTCTTCACAAATGGATGCATAAAAAATCATTTCTCCTGCAGTGTGGACAGCAAGAGGTTTGGGCAGAGTTCTGCCTTTATTATGTGCCTCACAGCAGCATAGAAAGCTGCCTTACTGAGAAAGATCTTCCGTCCTTCTAGCTTGGTATTGTTGTTGTCGTGGACTGGCAATTACTCTCCAAAGTTTCAGGCAAGAAGTTTTTTCTGTGCTGTCCAGAGATGTTGGGGATTGAATCAGCAAAGCCTGCTCTTCCATTGAATTATGGCCCCTCCCATGAACTAAGCAGCTCACTCTCATGCACAAGCCAAGACACAGGTAAAGGGGTAGCAAGCCATTGTCAAGAATCTAAAAAGAAGGGCTCTGTGAAGGCTGCTATTCCCGTTGGAGGAATCATAAAATGTTACCATTGGAAGGAATCTTGGAAGTCAGCTAATTTAGCCTTACTTGGTGCAGGTGACGTCAGTATCTCTAACAGATGACCTCTGCATCTCTGGTAGAAAATCTTAAATGAGGGTGAGCCCACAACTATACAAGGCAGACTGTTTTAATACCAGGCAGCTGTTACAATTAGGAATGCTTCCTCCAGTCTAGTCTATGCATTTCTGTGAAGTCTCAACCATTGGCTCTAGTCCTGCTCTTAGAAACCACAGAGAGTAAATACTTCCCTTCTTCTGCTTGACTGTCTTCAGCTACTTGAAGATAGCTATCGTATCTCCCCTTAACTTTCCTATTCTAAATGTACCAAATTCTTTTAACCAGACTCTTTGATTCTGGACTCCTTATCCATCTCAGATGCCCTTTATTTCAGCTTATCAATGTCCTCCTTAAAATATGGTGCCCCAAAGACTCTGTATTCCAAGCAAGGTCTGAGTACTACAGTGTAAAGTGGAATTATTATTTTCTATTATCTGGGCTCTATGCCTCTATGATTGCAGTTCAGGAATGCATTAGCTTTTCTTGCAGTTGCATCACATTGCTGGCTTACTTTTCAGCCTGTTATCTACCACAAAGACTTCTTAATCTTTTCCCACATGTTAGTTCTTTGTCCATGTCTTATCTCAGCGGTGTCAAACATAAGACCCATGGACTGTATCTGTCCCGTGGAATCTCTTTAACTGGCCCATGTTATAATTCGGCTCTCCCAGCACCACCATCAGCTACCAAGCTGCGAAGTAACATATCAACAGAAGCACCAAAGCAGAAAAGGGCAGTCCACATGATAATTGAGCACTCCTTGATCAATTATCAAGATGTGCATATTTGCTCTTCTGTAATCTTTGGCTAATACAGTCCTAGGTGAAAAAGGGCTTATTTCTGGTTACCACTTCATGCTTATTGACATCACTTCTGGCCATAGCAGGCTCAATGAATGTTATTCAGCCTGCTGTATTCAGCCTGCTATATGAGCCTGCTGTATTACCCCTGTCCTAAGTGGTTTTCTGGATAATGGGATGCACTTGTTCTTTTAGTTTTTACCGAATTCTCTGTGGCAGTCCAATAAATTATAGCACAGGCTAGTCATTTATTTACCTGTTGTGATCAGTTTTAAGAATTGTTCGTGGCCTTCTTAATGGTTGATTTCATTTATTATGTTTTTGGTGCAATATGGTATTGTTACCACAGTGCCAAAAGCCTCAAACCAGTCTGATTTACAGTTTAAATAGTTACTAACTTGGTTTCAACACCTTATTTCAAGCAGCATGTTAATAAAAAAGTGTGCTAAATATATATAAATGTAGACCCCAATCTGTAAGCAATAAATACTCTATTTCTGTGGTTCCCAAACCCCAAATTGTGGGTCAGGACCCACCAGTAGGCCGCGAGCCAATTTCAGGTGGGTCATGGAGCATCTAAAGCAGCCATATTGAAAATATGGGAAGATAGGATGCTGGAAAGGGGGGCTGTGTGGTTGTTTTGCTTGTGTCAAGGTAATAAATAGGCTTTTTTCTTTCTGATTCATTTTGCTATTGGAAAATGACTGAGAAATAACTAGGTGTTTTGTGGTTTTTTGGGTTTTTTTTTTTTGCAAAAAACAATATTTTTTTCCAAAATTTCTTGATTAAAATAGCAAATTGCAGTGTTATGAGTTTTTATTCTACATTCTCATTTCATTTTTAAAAGTATACTAGGTAGTTGATATAGGTGATACAGTGTCAGCAGATGTAGTATTATTTCTCATTGGAAAAGTAGTCTATTTTAATTTCAGGAAAATATCTTAAACGCCAAAATGCAGTGTGAGTTTAGACCGCCAAAAAACAATTTTCAACAAAAAACACCACCCCTAGAAATAACCCAACTAATTGCTTGCATTCTCAGGAAAGCAGCAGGCTCTGGCATCATAATGATAGCACTTCTGGCCATGACATCACTTCCGGTGAGTCCCGGACAGATTGTCATTCTAAAAAGTGGTCCCAGTGCTAAAATGTTTGAGAACTACTGCACTATTTTAAACTTCAATTTTGCATTTTCAAGTTTATTTTTTCCCTGTGCACTCTTGTGCACTTAAAATGGAGTTGGAGGAGAGGAAAATTCCATATAGACTTTGATTAATCTCTTCTAGACAGCTGTTAGTTGATAACCTAAGTGCTTGTGGGCTTAATATGTGAAAATTTCACAGCAGATTGTCATGGTCTTTTAATGAAACAATGCAACACATGTATTTCAGTGCAAGTCACTTTCGTTAACGGAAGCGGAAACCACAGCACAAACCCCACAACAAAAGAAACGTTGAAATACAAGCCACAAATGACTTGTTCTTGGTAGCGATAACATTTTATTGCAACATTTCTGTTTCCTTTGCAGCTACATGTACTGGACTGATTGGGGAGAGATTCCAAAGATTGAGAGGGCTGCATTGGATGGATCAGACAGAGCTGTGCTGGTGAACACTTCACTTGGTTGGCCAAACGGTTTGGCACTGGATTATACAGAGAACAAGATATACTGGGGAGATGCCAAAACAGATAAAATTGAGGTTTGTCGTATGCAAATCTACATTTTGTTCTTTTGTTTTCTGGGTGGCCTATCATGATTTGTGCTATAACTGCAGTCAGCAGCACCAACTATTAGGCTCAAAATGTGCTATTAGTGAATTATAATTTAATTCTGGTAGTCTGGAGAAAGGCCTCTCCTCTGGAGCTGGGAATGCATTCTTCATTTTGAACATCTGAAGTAGGAGGGACATGTTCACCTCCTTCCAATCAACTTTTTGCTCTTGTGGCAGGCAAGTGCTCCTGCTTTCTTACAAGCCTGTTTTTGAAATTGGTGAAAATGACAGAGAACAGATAATACAAGAGACCTAGAGGGAAAGTTGGAGGAGAAATACACTTTGTCATCACCTTAACTCAGACTGGGGCATTGTGACATCCCAGCCAAAGAATTTCTGGGCTTTGTGCCCTTAAGGGGGCAGGGAGGAGAGAAGGCAGCAGCGCAATCCGCAGGATTGAGCTGCTGCCTGGGGCAACAGGGGCTTACTGATGGAAGTGGAAGTAACATCTACTTACTGATGGAAGTGCTGTCATCCTGGGGATGTGGGGCGCCCTGCGGAGGCATCCACAGGGCTCTGCAAGCCTAGAAAAGTTAAAATAAAGATCGCAACATACTTCCAGTTTGCACTCTGAAAGTCCATCGCAACCTTTATTTTTTAACTTTTTAAGGTTTGGGGACGCCTGTGGATGCCTCCACAGGGCTCCCCGCACCCCCAGAACAACAGCGCTTCCATCGGTAAGTAGATCAAAGCCCCTGTCGCTCCAGGCAGCTGTGCAATCCTGGGGATTGTGCTGCTGACTTAACTCCTCCCCCACAAGCAATTACAGTGCTTTTCAAACTCTGCGGGGTTTGAAAACCACTGTCTTAGCTGACTCGGTGCAAGAGAGAGAGAGACTGCCCGCCCCCCAAAAATCTGAGTCTTCAGCAGTGGGCAGCAAGTGGCTCAAGGAATGTGCTTGGGTTGCCCTTGCAAAAACTCTTATCTGATTTCACCCTTAATATAAAGCCAAACACTCCGATCAGCTGCTGCCATCAGTGGCTGAAGCATATCAGTGGCCACAGAGATATTGTCCCAAGACTAGCGTTAAGGAAGCAAAAATTATCTGGAAACAAATACCATCCTCCAGAGTCAAGGGCAGGATTTGGAGTCCTCCACAGTACAGGAGAGTGAGGAATTCAGGTGCTCTCCAGGTCCTTCCATGGTGGAAGCCTAAACCATCCACCCATCTTTCTGTCAGATAAATCAAGGCCACCTTTTTGCTAAAACACACCTACTTGACCAGACCTCATAGGGAACCCTGCCCTCATTGGAAAAGGAATGTTGTGCCTTATATGGACAGAAGAAATAAAATACCAATTATTAGAATAAAAAATGCAGATGGCAAAGTACCTTTGTTTTCAGCTAAATAGTTACTGGTAAATTTATTTAAAAGATTTATATGCTGCTTTTCTGATACTTGGAGTGGTAAATGAGGCTCAGAGAGGGCCATGAGCCAAAAAACATTGAGAAACACTGTTCTGTATTATCCCCTTAGCTGCATTCATATCTATCATTTCTCAGTGCTAATGTGCCCATTCTCTGTGCTAAATAGTGTAATGAAAAATGCACATACTTCTTAAACTTGAAGCGTTCTGATATCATAATTACATTTAAGGACATAAGAAATACTACAAAGGCTCCAATACTAAACACAGTTAAAACAAATAAGCCCCATTGACCACAGAGTTACTTCTCAGTAAACACAGATAGGATTGCGCTGTAAGGTGAGCAAAGCCTCTTGTCTTATAGTTTTCTCTGTGTGTATAAACCTGTTCTAGGATTTGCAGAATTCTATTTTTTATAATTCTAGTTTGGGTGGCAATACTACAAAAAAGCTGGAGCCCCTTTCAGTTGTTTTCTTTAGTGATGTTGATGTCCCAGGTGAGGCATCTTCAAATAGTGGGGAAGTGGACCAGGTATCTCATGAATGTTAAAGATGATTTTGCATTATTTTCCCCTAGGAAAGAGGTTTCAATAATTAGTAAGTAAACTCTGTATATTCTCAACATGTGTGCCTGGTAATAGTCATGGTTTGTATAATTATAGCTATAATACAGGAAATAAATCTTAGAATATGCTGTGTGTCTGTTCGTTCTCGTACTTTACTTGAAGCTTACTGATTCATGCCACACTGTTGCATAGCTCCCAGATAATAAAGCATCAGCAGGGGCTAATGGAAACTGGGGGAGGGGGGGTTCAGCAGGGAGCTTTTGTTCCCATTTTATCTGGCAGCTTGCAATAGGCAGAAGCAGGCTGTGGCTCAACAGCGTCCTCATTTATCTTGGTTAGGATTCACTGCTGATAAATATCTATTGAATTTGATGGCTGCTATTGTGCCTACCAGTAGGGAAGACTTCTTATTGACAGGCACTACAGGTTTAAAGAGGTCTTTCCCCTGCCGTTTCATGAGGGCAAAAACGTGTGATCAGTTCTGTTGAATTGTTTTATATATTTATCATGTGCTCTGAGTTGAATATGTGTTGGAATTGTATTTTTCTTTTTCTGTTCGTCATGTATGCTACCAGTCTTAAGATATGGACCAACTTCAAAAAGGCTTGCATTGCATTGTAGCCATTATATGTGTGTTCCACATTTTGCATGTTAAGGGGAAGCTGCATCCTTGCAAATGGCTTCTTCTAGCATTAGGTTTACTTTTTCATTTTATCCCTTTGTGCTTGTATGTCTTTCACTCTGCCAGTGAGGACAAAAATCATGGAATAATCCCTAATAGTGGTAAACTTTGAAAAGTTACACTGCCTCACAAACAAGCAACAGCAGTTTTTGGTTTTAACATGTAGTTTCTCATTCAGATGAATCCTGTGCTGCCATTTCTCCCCCCAGAGCCTGTTTGAACATAAGATGTTCATTCACCTCAATTTATGTGTTAATGCCTTCCAGATTACATAAATATGTTAATCAGTATGAGTTAATCTAGTGGTACCCAAACTGTGAGCTGTGGCTCCCTTGTCCACTGCCCTCTACAATGTATAGGATTGTAGCCCTAATGATTGAAGAGACCTATGAAGGTAAAGACTTCCTGCAGGATGTAGTAGTAGAAAGCCAGTGAAGCCATTTGAGAAACATCACTCTATCTGAAGCAGTTGGTTCTCAAACATTTTAGACCATTTTTTAGAATGACATTCCTGTCGGGACCCACCAGAAGTGATGTCATTAACCTGGAGGTTATGTTGTGGTCGGAAGTGACATAAAAAAAGCAGGAAGTGATGTCATTGTTATATAATAAAATGACACTCCTGGAATGCAAACTGGTGTTCTTGGACTGCAGCAATTGCACAACCATGAAACATCCTTGACAGAAAGCAAGATTAGGACAAAATAGTATGTAAAAGCACTGAACTAAAAATAAAAAATTTTAAAAAATACCTCACTTGAAAATTCAAACCGTTAACACTCACGAAAGGAATATAGCAAGAGTAATAGATATAGATAGACAAGAGGTCTACTCAGAAGCTTCTAAAACCTGCTCACCTTTCCAACTGCCTTACCTTTAATATATGGAATTAGGCCTCTTGTCTAATTAAATTAGAATTAATTTAATTAAATATCTCTATTTAATTGACAGTCCCCGAGCTCGGAGGGCACACTCGCTGGCCAGACGTAACATTTTTCCATCTAATATCCTTAAGGCCAGATTTTAAGGCCTTGGCAATACGGAAAAACTTTGGGCGTGTAATAGAAAGCATTTTGAGACCTTACCTCATATACTTTTGCACTGCCCCTGGTATAATTATTTGCGACAATTATATCTCTGTCCGTATCTGTCTGGTCTTTCAATGAACTTCGGCACAGAAACTATTTGTGCCTTGTTGGCAGCCGATGGTGGGACTCATATGCATTCGGTGGCAGACTGCTTACAGCTGATCATACAGAGGCGGACACTGATGATTGAAATCCAGAACGATGCTACATAGAGTAATGGACGACCCATTGGGGTCGTCCAATGGGGGTATGGCTGGGTGGGCCAGTTTGAGGTATGGAGCCTTTCTTTTCCTTTATTTGTTCTATTCCTTTTAATGCGATGTATGCTTAATGTGCCATACTTGTGTGTGTATCTATTTTATGCCAATAAAGGTTCCATACAAAATGCAAGAATAAGGTCTGTAGCTTCCAAAATGGCTGCTCCCAGCTTTCTGCCACTCACCTGACATCAGGTCATGACCCACCAAGTGGGTCCTGACTCACTGAGAAACGTTGGTCTAAAGGACAGGAATGATTTTGTCAGAGTTGTTCATTGCAAAATGATGCAGGGATCATTAGTTTGTCTTTTAGAGATTTGCGCTTATTGTAGTACAAACCTGAATAGAAACTCTTGACCAACAAAGAGACATATATTATGGTGGGCTCTCCTTATCAAAGGGTTCATCACCCATGGATTTCATTCAGTGTGAGTGCCAAGCAACTGGAGGACCTTCTGAACACAGCTGGAAGTGACTGTTCACATGTGTTTTCCGTGTGCTTCAGAAATTTGGAAAGGCACTTCAGTTTGCTGGTAGTTTGCAGGTCGCCCCTCTCATTTGATTATTTGCATAATTTAGTATCAGCAGCGGGTCCACGAATAGATCCCCTATGGATATCGAGGACTCATTGTATTTAGTTGCTAGTCTTTCTTTGCTGTAACAAAAGCAGGAAGGAGTCTTGTGGTATTTTAAAGGCTAGCAAATTTATCATAAGCTTTTTTAAACTAGTGTCCATTTCAACAGGAGCATGAAGTGTTATCCTCAATGTGCTGTGTGTGTGTGTGTGTGTGTGTGTGTGTGTGCGTGCGTGCGCGCGCGCGCGCGCAAAAGCCCACACAAAGAGGAAAAAATGGTAAACTTGAGCCAGGGATGCAGCACTCTATATACTGACTTTGTGTACTTTATAAATACCATTTTTATGTAAATCTTTAAAGAATATATAATTTAACATGGTGGTAGTTCACAGTAGCAGTAATTGGCAAAATCAACATCCTGATAACAGTGCTAAATTGTTATATAAAATCTATAATGAGATAAGAAAGCATTGAATTCAGGAGATAATAGAATAATGTGTAATTATAGTTGTCATGACTGAAATAAGTCATTTTTGTATGTGAGGGTCTTAGTCACCCCAGCAAGAAAGGTTCAGCACATAGTGTAGTGAAACCACATTGTTTTCTCTGGTAGTCCATATTCTTTCTGTGGTTTTAAAGGGTTTTAGCAGTAACCTCAGAATGTGAAACTTGACCACATCGTGGTTAAAATAAGGAGAACCTAATGGAGATGCTGACTAAGATTTTGGAGAATTTCTTGTACCCTGAAACTTCACTTTTATTGAAGATGTAACTTGGTCTGTGGAAGTTTCAGTAATAAAGATACTTGACCATTAACAGTTAAGTTTGTAGTGTGCATTTGTTGAACTGCCATGAACTGAATACAATTATTTCATCTCATTCCATACAATATATGAATAGCCAAAAATGTTGTCAACCAGGGCCTACCCCTTAAAGAACTGTAGGAATTTGTAAAGGAACTGTAGGAACTCATCTAGATTGGAACAAAGATATTATTTGTACCTTAAAGATTAACCAGTTTATTACCATAAGCTATCGTGCACTGCAGTCCATTTCGTAAGATATATGAGGAAGAAAAAAGCATGAAAGACTTAGAGGTTCCAAGTTGATTAAATTAAAAAGAAAGTAGGCATGCCTCCTCTCCCAGTTTTGATTTTTGCACTTCAAAGCTGAGCTAAGAACCAACAGTCACATTTTCCACTAATCATATCAATTTGGGGCTCCTGGAGAATTCCTGTATTTTTAAATTGCTTATTCAGATTACATCCCCCTTAGCCCTACTAATAAATGACCCTCCCTAAACTCCTGCAGCACACCTATGGATCATTTGTGGCATGCCAGTGTGCTGCAGCACACTGGTTGAAAATCACTGCTCATTGGTAGAAGATGTAAGTTACCTTGTTGCAGAATTCTGGTTTTATTTTATTTTTTTCAGCATACACAGTCCTGTTTAAATTATTTTCACATTTTTATACTGCTCTTCCTCCAGGGAGCCCAGGGTGGTCTGCATGATACCTTCCCTGTGAGGTAGGTGAAGCTGAGAGAGTGAGAGGCCCAAGGTCACTTGGGACCTTCATGGCTGAGTGGGGAGTTGAATTTGGATCTTCCACATCCAAATCCAACCCATCATCCTGGCTCCCAACGTATTTAAGTGCAGGTTACTTTTTACTCTGTTTCTGTGTCAGAAACCTAAATGATTTTTCAATCTATTTGCCTTCCCTATTTAGCCTCTTTACCCACACATATTGATGGCGGAGAGCTTTAGAGATGCAAGTTCAAACTGTGCCTACCAGAGTTCTTGAAGGGCACCTGTGGGGAAAAAAAGAGATGAGCTCCATAAAGATTTATATACTGCCTTTCCTGTGCTCCAAACTGCAAATATATGGATTATACAGTATGTGTTGAGAAAAGTGGTTCTCAAACTTTTTAGAGCAGTGATTCTCAAACGTTTTAACACCGGGACCCATGTTTTAGAATGGCATTCGTGTCAGGACCCACTGGAATGGTCGGGAGTGACATAATCAAGCAGGAAGTGCTATCAGTGTGACATAATAAAATGACACTCCTGCAATGCAGACTGGCATTCTTGGACTGCAGCAATTGCATACCCATGAAATATCCCTCACAGAAAGCAAGATTAGGACAAAATGTGATGTAAAAGCATTGAACTGAAAACAAAATTTAAAAAATCTCACTTGAAAATTCAGACTGTTAACACTTACAAAAGGAATATAGCAAGAGTAAGGTCTGCAGCTTCCAAAATGGCTGTTCCCAGTTTTCTACAACCCATCTGACATCAGGTCATGACCTACTATGTGGATTCCAACCCACAGAGATTGTTTTAGAGGCCCTAGAGGTTGCTACCTGATTTACAAATGCCAGTGGGTGTGGCTACAATGGTGATTGAGCAGCAGTGCTCCCCCACCCCCCAAAAAGCAGCAGGTTATTTAATCTTTGATGTACATATCCTAATCTGCCCTATCAGTTTCGCGAACCATGGAAAATTGGGTCACAACCCTCTGGTAGGTCTCAGACCTACAGTTTGGGAACTACTGGCTTAGAAGGAAGCCAGCACAGAATAGTTATTCATGCAGAGATGCAACATGCAGGAGGGCAGATACCAATACTCAGCTATAAGACAAGAAATTTTAATCAATAAATGAGCTATAAATTGCCTCCTTGAATTCTCTCAGGGTCAATCAGGGTTAGGGAAGCTCAAAGGAGTCAGCTGCCCATGGATTGTTTCTGCAAAATATCTGCAGACCATCTTTGCTTGTATGTTTCCAAGCTTTAAATTACACTCAGATATGTCGTTTGATTATATTGGCAACTAGCTCTTCCGAGCATGGTGTTTACTCCTTAATTTCCAACCCTTTCTTAAGTTGTGCTGTAGTGTTTTTTTTTTTCCCTCAGTGTAAAACCTATGGGTGTTTTTCCTTGCCGTTTGAATGTGGCTTTTTTTTCCACATCAATTCTATGCTTTCTGTCTTATGTCATTATTTGGGGTGGTGTTTTATGCTCCTCTTGCACCATTTCACTCTCCCCTCGTTGCAGTGGCTGGCTCCTGACCTTCTCAGCATGGGAGAAACAAGGGAGGGTATAGTCAGACACCTAAGTTGTTGCTGTCGTCGTCATCCCCCCCCCCCCACAATTCATCTGAGGGTCCTAGAAAATTCTATGATTTTTGGCTCAAAAACTGCCCTTGACTTATCTGTAAGATCAACTTATACTCAAGTATCTACGATAATTTAGCTGCATCTTTGCATCATAAGGGATTGAATGCTCTCAATCATACCTGATACAAAGTTGTCATAGAATTATCTCCAGTTGAGACTGACTGGAAGGAGGCAAGCACAGAATATCATACAAAACCTCTGCAGGCACATCCTCTGTAGATGGGGATGCTGAATTTGTATGAGCTCTCATTTGATCTATATTTTTGAAGCACACTGTTCAAGAAGTACTGGTCTGGAAGCATAACAAAAGATACGTTCCACTGTCTGATTTGTGTGTTTGTATACATGAAGGTTATGAACACAGACGGGACCAGTAGGCGAGTCCTAGTGGAGGACAAGTTGCCTCACATCTTTGGCTTCACGCTGCTCGGAGACTACATTTATTGGACAGACTGGCAAAGGCGAAGCATTGAGCGTGTTCATAAACGGACGGCTGAAAGGGAGATAATCATAGACCAACTGCCTGACCTCATGGGTCTGAAGGCTACAAATGTCCACCAGATCATTGGTGAGTATCTTAAAAAATCTGAATTGTGTAACACCCGATTAGCTCTTTCATAGCTAATCATAGAAGGATAAATTTTGCATTAAGGTACTATTATGTTTAAATAACCTTTTAGAATGAGTTTTTAGACTTGGTATTTTTGCTCATGTCATCTTCAGGAATGTGAAGGCTCAGTGCAGATGCTCTTGAATATTGCTTATAAACAGACATTTGTAGACAGGGTGAGATCAAGTTGGATTGTGTGCTAATTTCATAGTCCTTTCTGTTTTTACAGAATAAGTTTCACCAGCCATATTAACTGTTTGCTGTGAACTCTTCAATATTCAAGATAAACAATAATGATGTAAATAATGGACTAATCAGGGTTTGGCTATGTGTCATTTTGAGGTCTTCTACTGAGAATGGCACCTTTTGTTGTTCAGAGCACTGACCTACTGACCTGGCACCAACCTACTGTGAACTTAGCTATAGATCAGTGGCCTCCAAACTCTGGCCTGTGCTCCATGACTGACGGAATTTCCATCAACAAAGGAGTCCGTCAAGGCTGTATTCTTGCTCCCTTCCTTTTCAATTTATACCTTGCTGACCTGCCCTCCTTTCTTTCTAGTTCAGAAAACTCTCCTCCCTCGCTTAATGGTGTTCCCATGCCTATCCTTCTCTACGCAGATGATGCTGTGCTGCTGTCAGTCACTAAATCTGGCCTTCGTCATCTGCTATCTTCTTTCCAAGAATATTGCCTTTCCAATGAATTATCAATCAACTCTGAGAAAACCAAAATTTTGGTCTTCTCGAAATCTTGGGCTCCGATGGTTTGGAAGATAGGCAAACTATCATTCCAGCAAGTTCAGACTTTTAAATATTTGGGGATTACCTTTCATTTCCGACACAGCTGGCTTCCTCACCGTAAATCTGCCATTTCTTCAGCCTTGTTACGCTTAAACGCGATCGCTCGATTTCATTATAACAGAGGCAACCAGTATATTCCTGCTGCTCTCCATATTTTTCAAATCAAAATTCTTCCCCAACTCCTACATGGAGCCCCAATCTGGATCGAGGCTGCAAATCAAGATCTTGACAAAATAGCCGCCTCTTTCCTTAGAAGGATTCTTGGGGTACCTAACATAATTAGATTGTCTACCCTGATACTTGAGCTAGGTATTCACCTTCCTTCAACCACTGCTTGGTCCTTTACTTTTAAGTTTTGGCTTCGATTACATCTTAATATCCATCCTGACTCCATACTTAATGATTTATTAAAAGACCCTTTTCTATCTAAGTGGTTCAAACTTCTCGACGCCAAACTCTTATCTCTGGACCTTTCCCCTGAATCTCTCACAGACATTAATCTTCATAGAGCGCATCAAATTATCAAATCCAAACTCTGGGAACAGGAACTTAACCGACTACTTCCCAATTTAAACCCCACCTGTTCTCCTCTTTTTTTTGGTCTTTCCCCTTCACTTGGTGGCCCTTTTAATTATTTCAGTAAATTAATAAATCCCAGCAAAAGGAGAGCATTTATGTTAGCGAGGCTAAACATTTTTCCATCAGCTGTTCACTTTGGCAGATTCTCAAATATTCCACATAATGACAGGCTTTGCCTCTTTTGCTCTTCAGAACCAGATACCCTAGGTCACATATTACTTCGTTGCCCGGCTCATCAACACCTACGGAACAACATTCTTGAACCTTATCTGTCTTCTCTTTCTGCCTCTTTTGCTGATCCTTTGCCTATTCTTTTAAGCGATAACTCGGCCACCATTTCCAATTTGGTAGCGGATTTTCTATTAGCGGTATCTAAGTCAAAACCCCTTCCTTAACCTTGTCTCCCAATATATATTTTTTCTTTTTCTTTTTAAATTTGTACCTCTATGATTACTGTCACCTCGTTTGTGATGCTAATGCATCAATTGTTTTTGTTGTGAACTCTTTTTCTTCTTGTTTTTATTATGCCAATAAAAGGTTTTATAAACTTAACTTAACTCTGGCCTGTGTGCCTAATCTGATGTCCGCTGCCTTCTTCCTCTGGATGACCTGCATTTACCATTCTGCTGGGGAGCAAAATTACAGCCATGACTACAGTCCCTAAGTATTGCTATGGCTAGCCACTTCCAGGTTCTGTCACCCCAGCAGGCTGAGCACCCTGCATTCTGGGCAGGCACGGCTGACTATGGTGACACTTGGAGACTATAGTCGTGGCTGTAACTTCACTCCCTGGCAGAACGGTAAGTGTGCGTTACATCGGGGAGACTTTTGGCTGTTGCCATGGTCTCCAGTTTGGCGACCGCTGCTATAAATGTTCAACAGACTTGCATGATATGTAGCAGTTGCTAGACAGTGCTTTTCAGTTTGGGAGAATTGAATCAATACTCCTTTGCATTAAAAAACAAAACACTGCTACCAATCTCCCTGTATAGGTTATTATTAGTTAAATGCTTTGTCTGGAATTCTTTCCTTGATAAACTTGTTTTGCATGTGGTGGAATAGTCAGACATTTAATGTATCTCACCTGCAGCCTGAAGTGGTACAATTCAGAAATACCTGCTTCATATGAGCCTGCAGATCATGTGTTTCAACCCTGTAGTGTAGTGGTTCTGGAGAGGGCACGTTCCGGAGGAAGAGTTACCTTACAGCCAAGTCCTAACCAACTTTATAGTGCTGATGCAGCTGCAGTGCAGCTCCAATGTAAGGGAACAAACATTCCTTTACCTTGAGGAATCCTCCGGAACTGCACACCCCCACTGCAGAATTGACACGGCCGCATCGGCACCGGAAAGTTGGTTAGGATCAAGTCGTTAATCTTCTTATAATTATTGGAATCAACGTTGATGTTCATATTAGTTTCCCATCAGAAGCAACACTGAATAATTTCCTTTCTCTCCCCTTAGGTACAAATCCTTGTGCAGAGTCCAATGGAGGTTGCAGCCACCTCTGTCTGTACAGACCTCAGGGTCTGCGCTGTGCCTGCCCCATAGGGCTAGAGCTCATCAGTGATATGAAGACCTGCATAGTTCCGGAAGCTTTCTTGCTGTTTTCCCGAAGAGCAGATATCCGACGAATCTCTCTGGAGACCAACAACAACAATGTTGCCATCCCACTCACAGGAGTTAAAGAAGCTTCTGCTCTAGATTTTGATGTCACAGACAATCGCATATATTGGACTGACATCTCACTGAAGGTAAAGGATACAACCAATCACCTGATGGAAGAAATTTGGGCAAAACACAAACATTTGACTAAGCAAATTGCAGAATTATATCACGGTTTCAGGAGCTGCATGAGTCCCTGCTTAATGCAAAAGTATATCCAGTTGTTCCTAAACTATCCACTGGGTATCCACTTGCCATGGGGAGGCCTTAAGTAGATTTGCACTTCTCCTTCAGAACGGAGAATGGAAGCATCAGGATTTCTTGATACAGCCAATTTTATTGGTGAGAAATGTGTGGCATCTCAGAAATGACCCCTGATCCTTAATTGTGTGGGCAAAAAGAGAGGATGGGATGCCAGAAACCAGTATTCAAATGGGTTTATCTCACTATTGTAAGGAAGATAGTTTCTCAGCATGCTCAAGAATAAGTACGCGTAGAAGTATTCTATATACAGAATGAAATTTGCATTTCTCCAGTGGTCCCAGAGTGACTCAGTCTCCCCATCTGGAAAACTGACAGGGTCAGTCTCGCTGGGGATACCCCCCCCCGACTGACCTTGCCTCATGAACAGGCAACAAGGGCTGAGAGTCAGAGTAATTTTCTTCCTTTCTTTCCCTTCATTTTCACTGAGGCCTAGCTGCACATGCCTTACTACATATAGCTCTGGAACTCTGACTCACTGTGCTTGACAACAGGCATGGTGAGTGGAAGAATATAAGAAAAGCCTTGCTGGATCAGGCCAAGGGCCCATCTAGTCCAGCTTCCTATATCTCACTGTGGACCACCAGATGCCTCAGGGAGCACACAAGACAAGAAGATACTTGCATCTTGTTGCCACTCCCCTGCATCTGGCACTCCAAAGTAGCCTACCTCTAATAAGGAAGTTGCACCACCCATCATGGCCTGTAACCTGCATGGACCTTTCCTCCAGAAATCTGTCAGTTCCCCTTTAAAGGCACCTAGGCCAGACGCCATCACCACCTCCTGTGGCAAGGAGTTTTATCCGTTCTAACTCTCTCAACTCTTAATTGTAGTGGATGTGTCCTGGTTCTGGTGTTGTGAGAGAGGGAAAAGAACATCACTCTAGCCACCCCATGCATAATTTTGTCTCCATCCATCCATCCATCCCATGCATAATCTCAGTCATCCCCAGGCCCCTTTTTTCTAGACTGAAGAGACCCAAATGCTGTAGCCTTTCCTCATAAGGGAGGTGCCCCAGCCCAGTAATCATTTTGGTCGCTCTCTTCTGCACCATTTCTAGTTCCACTTTGTCCTTTTTGGGATATGCCGACCAGAACTGTACGCAGTACTCCAGATGTGGCCTTACCATCAATTTGTACAACGGCATAATAATACTGGCTGTTTTATTCTCAACCCCCTTTTTAATTATCCTAAGCATGGAATTGACCTTCTTCACTGCTGCCACACACTGGGTTGACACTTGCATTGAGCTGTCCACCCACACCCCAGACAGCTCAGATACCATAAGCTTATATGTGAAGTTTTGACTTTTTTGCCCTGATGTGCATCACTTTACACTTGTCTACATTGAAATGCACTTGCCATTTTGCTGCCCATTCCCCCAGTTTGAAGAGATCCTTCTGGAACTCTTCACAACGTTTTTTGGTGTTCATGACCCAGAAAATTTTAGTATTGTCCACAAACTTGGCCACCTTGTTGCTTATCTCTATCTCCAGGTCATGTATGAACAAAAAATGCGGGCTTACTCCTGAAAGTTCCTCGAATTGTCTAACATATTTTTTTATTGGCAGGTGTTGATTGAAACCAATGTTAGAGGTTGTCGCTTTTCAGTCATCTGTCTCTTCTCCTTCCATGCATAACTGCTTTGGCCTACCTGATCTGTTGTTATCCACTCCCCACTCCACCAAATTTTTACTGGGAACTTACAGTTCTTGGAAGGGAAGAGCCAGATGATAGTCTCAGGCAGGCGTTTGGAGGAGACCCAAATTTGTGACCCTTTTTCTTTGATGTTTTCGCATGGGGGAGGAGCCAGTTGACATTGCATTGGATCTTTGTCTAAAATGTTAATGAATGAAACCTGTTCCTAATTTTCATATCTGATATCTTTTTCCTTTGCAGACTATCAGCAGGGCATTCATGAATGGCAGTGCCCTGGAACATGTGGTTGAGTTTGGCTTGGATTATCCAGAAGGCATGGCTGTGGATTGGCTAGGGAAGAATCTATACTGGGCTGATACAGGAACAAATCGCATTGAAGTGTCAAAATTAGATGGACAGCATCGCCAGGTTCTGGTGTGGAAGGACCTGGACAGTCCTCGAGCGTTAGCGTTGGATCCTGCCGAAGGGTAAACTGGTTGTTCAGGAATTAAATTGGTTGCTGAATTTACTTTTAGTAAGATAGGCAGTGTTGTTCAAATTTACCACCTTTATTGAACAATTTCACACTAGTTTTCTTCTTGAACATCCTTTGTGTCGCATTCTTGTTTCACGTGGGGTCAGGCTTGCTGGTCTTGTCCTAGACAGGGATGAATTGAGAATGCACCCTCCTGCTAATAAATGGGAGGTGGTGGTTGTTGTTGTTGTTTATTAGATTTCTATCCCGCCTTTTTGCCCGGAGGCACCCAAGGCGGCATTACAACATAAAAATACAATATAAAAGTTAACATTAAAAAGCAATTTAAAAACAATATTAAAACAATACAATACAATTTAAAAACAACAAGCCCAGTGGATCATAAAATAAAATATAAAATGTAACCAGCCAGCCAGCCAGCCAGCCAGCCTGTCAACAGTTAAAAGCTTTTTGGAATAAAAAGGTCTTCAGCCCCCCCCCCCCTGAAATGTTAACAAAGATAACATTATAATAGGTTAAGATAATAGACAAGATAATTTTAACTCACAGAGGAGATAAGTAATATTGTGTGTGAGGGGTTGGGGTTGGGTTCCGTGAATTTTAGTTCCTCTGAGTAGTGGCAACAAAGACAATCCAGATCGAATGTAACTAGTGACTTAGCAACAAAAGAGCCCAAGGCCTCCCCAGTCCTAAACCCACACTGTACCTGTGAATTCACAATGAAAAACTCTGGGGCCAAATCTGGTTACTCTGAAGGGCTACCACTTGTCTCATAACTTCAGTACCCAAGGCCACTCACTGAGCTTCATGGCTGGGTGAGGATTTAAATTTGGGTAAATATTTAAATTTAAATACCATACACAGTGCAAGAAAAAGGATTCATTTGCATCTTTATTATTATAAAATTTATTTTTAGTTGTGGATTTCCTGCATTGGTAGGGGGTTGGACTCGCTGATCTTATAGGTCCCTTTCGACTCTGATTTTATGTTTGAATGTATTCATCTGAGACAAAATAAAGATTAATTAAATGTTTATTCTTCAGACCTGCTACCCTGCTATGATCTACCCTGCTATTTCTTTTTTGTTGCTCCTGTATGAGGGAAATGTGAAATATTTAACTTTTGCACCTTCAGGTTCATGTACTGGACAGAATGGGGTGGAAAACCTAAAATTGACCGAGCTGGTATGGATGGAAGTGAACGTACTACATTAGTTCCAAATGTTGGACGGGCTAATGGGCTTACAATTGATTATGCTAAAAGAAGATTATACTGGACTGATCTGGACACCAATCTGATTGAATCTTCAAATATGCTTGGTAAGTTAGAATTGGTTCATGGGTGCATGCTAGAAATCTCCGAGTAAGTCAAAACCTTAAATTGATAAAGTTAACTCCCACTACAAAATGTACAGATCTGTAGACTGCTTCTGTAGACCAGATAGCTACACTTGTGAAGAAGTTAGGAGCAGTACCACAGAGGAGACTTGGACGTGTAAATGAAGGAGGGGGCTGTGGGGAGGCACGCTTAACTGATGCTTAAGTAAGCAGCACATTCTTTTAACTGGTATCCCTGTCCACCTAAAACAGTAGGTGAAAATCCCAATTAAGCAAATGACAGATAACAGTTTTTACTGCATGTTAGTTTTTTAAGGTTTTTTTACACACACACACACACACACACACACACACAGAGTTAAGTATAATTTTAAAACTGCATCAAAAACATTACACATTCCATTATGCATGAAAAATGTAAGGAGTTTAGGGTGGGTGAGTTGTGATAAAGAATGGTAAGATTCCCCAGACAGATACATTTTATTAAAATGGTCCCTCCATAATGAGGCTTTGTAGTGTGTGTGTGTGTGTGTGTGTGTGTGTGTGTGTGTGTGTGTGTGTGTGATTCAAACTATTCAAGCTTTCTTTTCATTGACTTTCTTTAAAAACAAACAAACAGGGCTTGACCGCGATGTAATAGCAGATGATTTGCCTCATCCATTTGGTCTGACCCAGTATCAGGATTACATCTATTGGACAGACTGGAGTCGGCGTAGCATTGAACGTGCAAACAAGACCAGCGGCCAGAACAGAACCGTCATCCAAAACCACTTGGATTATGTGATGGATATCCTGGTCTTCCATTCATCCCGGCAAGCGGGCTGGAACGAGTGTGCTTCCAGCAATGGGCATTGCTCCCACCTCTGCTTGGCAGTGCCTGTGGGTGGTTTTGTCTGTGGATGTCCAGCTCACTATTCCTTGAATTCTGACAACAGAACATGTAGTGGTAAGCCATAAACACAGATGGTGGGTGAGGTGGTGCAGAAAGCAAAGGAGATGGCTGTGTGGTTGTGGCTCTGACTTGGAGTACAAATACTATAGTAACATTTTAATTGCAAACAGAAATGAGCAGTGGCTCTGGTGGTAGAAATAGGAATCTGCCAAATAATGGCTGTTTTCCATCTATAATGTTGAAAGCTCATTTCAGTCTGGGACAAGCAGGTTCATTCAAAATGTAGACATTGGGGTGGAAATGGGGGGGGTATTAGGGGGTGGAAAGAAGAAACAGTGTTCCGTGCTTTTTCTGGTTAGTTTTCCCATTGTTTTCCTTCGGGTTTTTTAAACTAGCCTTTCAAAACCACACACTTTATTTTGTACAATATTAATGCGCTTATTATCACTAGATGCTGTTTAATTTTTTAAAAAAAGGAAAATCAATGTTCCTGCTTATCAGCAAACCTCTTATCTACCTCTTTGCTCTGTGGGTTCAGTATTGAGCACTGATGGCATTTTGTTCAAAAAAAATTCTAATCCAGAACCTTAAGATGTCCATCGTGTATACTTTTGTGTCTGTTTCTGTATTCAAGCCCCTACAAGCTTCCTGCTCTTCAGTCAGAAGAATGCAATCAATCGCATGGTGATCGATGAGCAGCAAAGTCCAGACATCATTCTACCTATACGTAGCCTGAGGAATGTCCATGCCATTGACTATGACCCCTTAGATAAACAGTTGTATTGGATTGACTCTCGACAAAATGTTATCAGAAAGTCACAAGAAGATGGCAGTCAGGTACAAACATGTTTTTGTGTTTTGGGAAGGAGGAAAGGGGAAGGGATCCAGGAGATAGTACTCATAACTTCTGAAAAAGACTGTTGAAATTCTAGTTCCACATTTACTGAATGTGAAGAGAAGTAGAGTGGGATTGTGCCAAATAGCCATATTCCTTGTGCTGACTCATGCCTATAATTATCCACCCATCCGAAATATTGTTTGAGATTTAGCTTTCAATTTGCCATGCATTCACATATCCTTAAGTCAGTAGTTCACAATGTTTTTTCACTTGCATACGCCATGGCAGCCCATTTCCATAAATTGTACCTCTCATATTAGAGAAATGCTATTAATTAATACAGTTGCGGTTAATTCTAATACAGACCTGCCTTTTCTGGTATTATTCAGTTCTTTTTTGAGTACCCCTAAAAGATCCTGGCACATGCCCCTGGAGTTACACTTACCCCAGGTTGGGGACCAGTGCCTTAGGTCAGTGGTATTAAAATGTTTTAGACGGGGACCCATTTTTAGAATGGCACTCATGTTGGAACCCACCAGAACTGATGTCGTTAACCTAGGAGTGACACTGTGGCAGGAAGTGACATCATCAAGCAGGAAGTGCTGTCATTGTAACATAATAAAATGACACTCCTGACATGTAAATTGGTATTCTTGGACTGCAACAATTGTACAACCATGAAACATCCCTGATAGAAAGCAAGATTAGGACAAAATATCATGTAAAATCACTGAACTAAAAAAAATTTTTTTAAAAAATCCTCACTTGAAAGTTTAAACTGTTAACACTTACAAAGGACTATAACAAGAATTAGGTCTGCAGTTCCCAAGATGTCTGCTTCCAGCTTTCTGCAACCCACCTGACATCAGGTTGCGACCTACCAAGTGGGTCCCGACCCACAGTTTGAATAACACTGCCTTAGGTTGTATTGGCTCTATATAGAGAAAGGGGATTGAAAGAGTTTTTTAGATTCAGCAAAAAGTTCAAATGTTGTAGTGCTTAGAAACCCACATACCATGATATCTAGTGAAGTGCAGTGTTTAAGAGGTCTTGCTTTGATTAGATTAGTATCCTTTCTATTCCTCTTATACACATGTGGAGGCTCATATTTCGAAACTTGTGTCCTGAGTATGTGTCAATGCTTCATTGTCTACAGCAATATTGTGTGACAAACAGGAGGATTTCTAGGAGGCAAGTTTCAGTCAGACACCTTACAATGGCTGAGCTCATGCTGGGAGCTCATGCCTGGGGAGATGTGGGTTCCCAGGGTGAGAACAGCACAAAAGGGAGAAGTACTGCTTACTCACTGTTTTATTTCAGCACTTGTAGTAAAGAATGGGAAGGAGATCTGAGCCTTCTAATAGTTTGAAAGACACATTGTTATATTTCTGCATTGTGTAGAATGCCAGCTTTTAATTCGTTGTTTCCTTGCACCCATCTCCCTTCTCATCCCTAGAGCTTTACAGTTGTGACAAGTCCTGTTCCAAATCAGAACCTAGACATACAGCCCTATGACCTGAGCATTGACATCTACAGCCGCTACATTTATTGGACTTGTGAAGCCACAAATGTAATCAATGTGACCCGCCTGGATGGGAGACTGATGGGGGTGGTGTTGAAAGGTGATCAGGACAGACCCAGGGCCATTGTTGTGAACCCAGAGAAAGGGTAAGTGGAGAGCCTTGTAAAAGATGCCTTTTAAAGGTCCGTAGCCAAACCTACCAATCCACTTCTTTCACTTGCTGAAGTTCTTTATAGTAGAGGATACTGACTTTTTTGTTTTCTGAAGCATAAACCAAATGTGCAAAACATCTGAATGGAAATGGGCATTTTCCGCTGAACAAGTGTGTGTTTGGATGTAAAGCGCACGTAGGTTTTCTTATTTGTGAGACATGTGGTTTTTTTAAACCAAATAATATCCAAGTACCTCTTTTCCACTTTTTAAATGTATTAGTTCATGAAGTCAGAGTGCCCTACATGGGTCTTTGAACATATCTATGAGTTTGGAAGGTTTGGTAGCATCCTGGACTATCCTTTGCTGCTGGAATTCCTGTAGAAACAGGAAATCTGCCAAAGATTTGGTGATTGGCTTCACTGGAGTGTTGACAAACACAGCTTTTGCTTAGAATAAATGCTTGGATTTTGGTGAACGCATGGTTTCCAATTGCATGTGGAATGGAATCCTGGATGTGGCTCATAGATGTGTTTTTTCACTGAGTAGTCACTCGTGTGGTCTTCGTCCTCAAGAATTACTGGTTCTTTGCTGGGTGATGGTCAGGTTTGTGCCTGCTCTGTGCTTTAAAATATACCACATTTCTGCACCAAGATAATACAGATTCTGTGATGACAAAAGTATTAAAATGTAATTATGGTGCTATTCTTTTTATAGAACATTTCAAAGTGTGTCTGAGACTTTTCAGGGCTACTATTCCTTTAATTGGAAGATTTGTTCTCTGGCAGGAGTTCCTTCCAGTTCAGTGTGGCCAGCATTACTGGTGAATTAATTACCCATTAATCAGTTCTTCTTTCTCCCTGAGAGATGAGACTAGGAGCTTCAATTACTGTTTTTTCATTTATTTCTTCTTAATTTTTTGTGGTATTATTATTACACTATGAATGCAGCACCCTTTCTTTCTGTTTCCTTCCTGAAGTCTGAAATGCAAACATTGGGAATTGGGGGGGGGATAAAAAATCTATTTATGAAATATTTTATAGTTTGGAAAAGAAGTATTTTAAAACAATAATATACAGACAATTCATATTGCTGCAAATCTCTTTGATTCAAAGGGAGATATGTTAGTGTTAGCATAGCTGCAGTGTTTGATTGGATTACAGAACAAGTAGCATTTTAATGCTGGAAAAGTACTTTCAGATATTGGGAGAACTCAGAACATTTCCAATATGTGGAATAATAATCTGTCATTGGAATTTGGTTTAATGGGAGGAGGGACAGGAAGAATTTTTGACAAATGAAATACATATTCTGTTAACTTCTTTTTATTTTTTTCCCCAGGTACATGTATTTTACCAACCTCCAAGAAAGATCTCCTCCTAAAATAGAAAGGGCAGCATTGGATGGAACTGAGCGTGAAGTCCTCTTTTCCAATGGACTAAGCAAGCCTGTGGCCTTGGCGGTTGACAGCCAACTGGGGAAGCTCTTCTGGGCAGATTCCGACCTCCGGAGAATTGAGAGCAGCGACCTCTCAGGTGGAATAACGTCCCTTTACTGTCTAAAGATTTGGTGCAGAAATTGCCCATTTCTATCTGCGAGGAACGCTCACGTATAAAAAAATCCATGGGTACCTTCCCAAGCCTCACAATGCCTTATAAGGCATGTCACTTCTGGTTTCCCCCAGAAACCAGGAAGTGACATTATTCGGCCAAAACGGCCATTCTGAGGCCCGCCAAGGGCACGGGAAGACCCACATAGCTTCAGTGTGCCTCAGAAGAGTCTCTGGAGGTGACCGGAGCACAGCTCTGGTTGCCTTCAGAGGCAGTAAAGGTAAAGGTTTCCCCATGACCAAATGGTCTAGTCGTGACCGACTGTAGGGGGCAGTGCTCATCTCCGTTTCTAAGCTGAAGAGCCGGCGTTTGTCCAAGGACACGTTTCCGTAGTCATGTGGCTGGCATGACTATACGACAAGGCACACAGAACACCGTTACCTTCCCATCGAAGTGGTACCTATTTATCTACTCGCATTAACTTGAGTCCTCTGAGATCTAATCATGACTAACTAATTTTGGATACAGTATCTTGTCTTACTGGGTTATCATTGTTAAATACATGTTAGTCTTATTAATAGTCAGTTTTTGTAAATTAAGGGCCCAATCCTATCCAGCTTTCTCGCCCTGATGCAGCCGAGCTAAAAGGTCATACTGCATACTGTGGTGGGGAGGCAGTCATGGAGGCCACCTCAAGGTAAGGGAATGTTTGTTCCCTTATCTCGGGGCTGCATTGCAGTTTCTACAGTGTTGGAAAGTTCAATAGGGTTGGGTGGTAATTGATTATGCTCATGTACATTTCATCAATAAATATAAATGACAAATGATTTTTAACTCTGTAATCCTTCCAACAAAAAGAAGACAGTGAGGAAAATGCTCTGGCAATTAACTAGAGTTTTATGTTTAATTTTTTTAAAGGTGCTAATAGAATAGTTTTAGAAGATTCAAACATCTTGCAACCTGTTGGACTGACTGTGTTTGAAAACTGGCTCTATTGGATTGATAAACACCAACAAATGATTGAAAAGATTGACATGACTGGTCGAGAGGGACGTACAAAAGTGCAGGCTCGCATTGCGCAGCTCAGTGACATTCATGCAGTTAAAGAACTCAACATGCAGGAATACAGTAAGTACTATGCAATATTATGCAGAAGAGAAACTGAATGGGCCAGGGCATTCTTGTTGTTGTTCAGTCGCTAAGTCGTGTCTGACTCTTTGCGACCCCATGGACCACAGCACGCCAGGCCTCCCTGTCCTCCACTAGCTTCCTGAGTTCGCCCAATTTCATGTTCAAGGGCATTCTTAGCAAAGCTATTTCTCATATAACAGCTCATCTGAACCATCTCATGGAAATTCTACTTCCAGAGAGTCATGCAGTCACAGTTACTTACTGGGTTTGTTCATAATTATTTAAATAAAACTAAGGCATTCTTTACCCTTTTTGGGGTCACGGAGTCCATCAGAATTTGATGAAATCAATGTCCCCCCTCTAGAAAAATGCACATGACACATACACACAAAATGTTTTTGAGCCCATTTCATGG
This sequence comes from Lerista edwardsae, assembly GCA_029204185.1. Classification (NCBI taxonomy): domain Eukaryota; kingdom Metazoa; phylum Chordata; class Lepidosauria; order Squamata; family Scincidae; genus Lerista; species Lerista edwardsae. The sequence goes on along the minus strand of JAJKFI010000003.1, from coordinate 2,542,979 downwards.
ACCCCCTGAAGAGTAAGTACCCCTGCTTTAAAACTTCAAAAATATATTAAACAATATCATTTGTATGTTTAGTTATATATCTGCTGGCTTCCTGAGGGTAATGAGAACAGACTGTACTTAACAATAGTATACATAGTTATACTGTAGTTAGTCTTCATTATCTGCTAGGGTTAGGTTCCTGGAAATCCTTGCAGGTAACAAATTCACAGATAATGAACCATTGATCCTATGGGATCAATGAGCTTAGGTGCATGGGGTACCTTATCTGCCATCAGAAGAATCCAGCAGAGACCCTCAAGAAGCCAGCAAAGTGCAGCAGGAAGTGTCAAAAGATCTCTGAACGCTGCAGAGCCCTTCCAGAGGCTGCAGGGATCTTCAGATGTCACCTGCAACCAGAATGGACCCCTTAAACATGGCTGGTAGAAGCATCTTAAAGGAGTCAGTGCTGGTTGCAGGTGCCATTCTGAAGGTCCCTGCAGCCTTTGAAAGGTCTCTGCATAGTGGATAACTAGCCTTTTGTTACCCGGCGTTGCCCGGGGGGAGAAATCAGCCCAAGCTTCTATTAGGAGAAGGAATGAATACAGGGACACAATCAAGCCAAAGAGCAAAATGAAACGGTCACACTAACTGGACAATGTCTGCAGGTCCTGGGGTAAGGTAGCACTGAAGCATGAGAAACAGGAAGAGGTGGCCAGCTAGCTCCCTGGAAATAGGTCCCTCTCAGATCCGACTGGGTGCTGGAACTCTGTGGATCATTTGCAACTCTTTGCCACGCAGGCAGTGCAAAGCAGTTTCACTTTAGTTTTGGATTAGTCCCTGTGTATCACATAACCTGCAGAATCGTTTGTGACCACAGGGTGGCAGCAGACCTCTAGTCCAATGCAATCCCCTTGGTTCCTGACGATCTGGCCCCCCTCCCCAAAAACGGGGGGGCTGTAGGGGGGTCTGACCCCCGCAGTGTTTTTTGCCAGGCAGCAAGGTACGTGCGTGCCAAGTTTCGTGCGGCTTGGTGCCAGCGTTGAGAAGCCTATGCAGAACATACAAACCCAGCCACACACATAGATACCCATATACATACATACCCACACACACACCCACGTCCATTTTTATATATATAGATGAGGACAGAAGCATAGATAACAAGATAAGTAGCAATTCTGTCCCTTGCAGATAAGTGAAATCACATGTAAAGAGGACTTATATGTCTAAGTTTAGATTTGATAAGAAAATAAATATTGCATGTATGTCAGTTTTACTCAGAATTTCAGGAAAAAAGCATGTTCTCTGCCGCCATTGCTCTAACGTTTCCAGATGTTTGTTCCAGCTAGACAGATCACATCCCACAGCCTACTGCTTCTGGATGCCCTGTGTCTATATCTGGGGTAGTACAATGGTCAGAGATGGGAGCAGAGATGGAAGACAGTGACTGGGCCATATCCAACCCCCCATCCCCAGGCCAGGTGGTCCTGATTCGGGCTGCTCTTCGCCATGTGGACTTGCGTCTGCTCTTTTCCTGGTGCAGATCCGAGCAGCCCCACAGGGCTGGCTGGGGCTTACCCCAGGGCAAGGGGTAGCTTCATACTGAGCTGCTGCTGCCTCCTAACATGGTTAGCACACAGTCCAGCTGTGCTGGCCTGCCTGTTCCAGTGCAGCTTAGGTTTGGGCTGCAAGACATATAATAGCCCATTTTTTTTCTTTTTTCTTTCTAGGGCAGCACCCTTGCTCCCAAGATAATGGTGGCTGTTCCCACATTTGTATTGTGAAAGGTGATGGAACCACACGTTGTTCCTGCCCGGTGCACCTTGTCCTGCTCCAGGATGAACTTTCTTGTGGAGGTAAGGCTTTTTTGCTTTCTTTTGTAGCAGTGTTTTGCTATGGTAGTTGATTATCTCTGGTGTGGGGACATAGCCAAAATAAGCAAATGGTCTGAAATAGCTTAATATGAAAGCTTAGAACCAAGATCCTCCTGCAGAAAGCCTCTTCCACTCGCAAATGTTGTTTCTCCATTAACCATAGAGCATAAAAGAAAAGAGCACACAAGCACAAGAAAAATCTAGAGATTCTGTTAATGAGAGAGAGAGAGAACTAAAAATAATGAACATATGTTTTGCCATGTAGAATATCCCAAGTTCAATCCTCAGCATCTCTAGGTAGTGCAGAAAAAAATTCCTGTCTGAAACCCTGAATAACTGGTGTTCAATTATAAACCCTGAATAACTGGTCCATATCAGCACTGACTGAAATGGACCAATGGTCTGATTCAGTATAAGGCAGCTACCTATGACACTGAAGTCAATTTCTACTATTAAAAAAGAAGAAAAAAACCTCAATTTTGCGTACTAGATCATGCATTCAGGCTACTTAAAGTGAATAACATTTCAAAATTCTGCACCATGGGAAAAATCAAAATTTTGCAAGCCATATGCAAAGGAAGAGTACATGCCATTTGCCCATTACAGGCATGCCCCGGTATCCACCAATTCGATATCCACTGTTTCAGTTATGCACAGATACCATGGATACTGGGCCACCTGTTAAAAAGATGGGGGAACATTAAACCTCTTTTTTTACCTTGTTGCAGCAAAACCACTGATGTTCCCCTATCTTTAAAAAGTTGTCCCCAGTATCCACAGGGGGATCCAGAACGGAACTCCAGGGGATACCAGGACATGCCTGTACTAAATTGCATGATTGTTGTTGTTGCTGGTCATGGGAAAGGACAAGCCCCAAGCCAGTATTCCCCAAACTACAGCCCACACGGTTCGTCAGACTGATCCAACATACTTAGATTCTTTATAATGACATGCACAGTTCACACAGTTGACATGGCCAGTTCACACAAATGTTTGTACACACTGAGAGCCAAATAGCTAAATATTCTTCCTTCACTTTGTGTATTTAGAGAGTGGAAACTGAGTGATTTCATGCTTATGCTTTTGCAGGTGCCTGCATGTAACATCTTTCTTGCATCTTATATTATATGATGGAGGGGTGTGTTACTTCTTTCTACCTGGATAAGCATCTGGAACTACAATATACAGGTGTCCAAGGCTGCAAATATTTCCACTACTTCCCCCAAATTCTGTTCTCCTTTTGGGAAGGAGAGAGAGCAAATTTGCAAGTCTTAATTTCAGTCTTGTGTGTTATGCATATAAAAGCAGCCCAGAAATAAAAGGGTTTTTGGGGGGGGGGCTTCATCTGTTGAATTTCTCTCTGAGAGCATTCCTCTAAAATGTTCAGCTGAAAGACAAAGGCACGTTGGTGCATGAAGCCTAATTTGTAAAGTCAGTGTGAAAGAGGAGACTGTACACACTTTACTGCTTTTATGGGATAGAGCAGTGTTATTCAAACTGTGGGTCATGGGTCACGACCTGATGGCAAGTGGGTTGTGGAAAGCTGGGAGCAGACATCTTGGAAACGGCAGACCTTAATCTTGCTATATTTCATTTATGAGTGTTAACAGTTTGAATTTTTAAGTGGGGTTTTTTCTTAAGCTCAGTGCTTTAACATAATATTTTGTCCTAATCAGGGATGTTTCATGATTGTACAATTGCTACGGTCCAAGAATGCCAGTTTACATTCCAGGGGTGTCATTTTATTATGCTACAATGACAGCCCTTCCTGCTTGATGATGTCACTTCCTGCCACTACATCACTTCTAGGCTAATGACATCACTTCCGGTGGGCCCTGACACAAGTGCCATTCTGAAAAGTGGTTCCCGGTCTAAAACGTTTGAATACCCCTGGCATAGAGATTAAGGTGCCCACTGTAATATCAATTTCTCATGCCTTTTGTAGGAAATGGAAAGGAATCTTGTAAGCACTCTAATATTTAAACCAAAGGTGTTTTTTTAATTTGAACGTCTGCTCTTGCTTTGAGAGAAAATTTCCACAGACCATTTCATACATTTGTCCTTCTTTTCATCATTGTTCATCATTTGGTATAGTTTGGTAACTGTGTTGCTCTGTGATAGCAAAAATGATACATGACGTGAACACGCATGCACGCACATGAATAGAGAGGAAAGGCAAAAAACTCTTTTTTAAAACCAGCAAAGTCAATTGCAAAAGGCCAGATCAGGTTATAAGATATTCTGAGTATTGTGACAAATTCACAGTTGGTTATAGCAATCTCCCAGCAAATGCTAATCAGTAAGTTCTGCAAACATTCCCTCAGCTGAAGCCTGTTCCATCAGCTGTGGAAAGATTATGCTGAGTCTTGTTACTCAGAGCCTCCCTGATACACTGTCCAGCCTCCCTTTGGAAATTTTTTTCTTGAAGGATTCTCACCTTGAGTTCTGCATGAGAAAGCCCAGGCTTGCAGATTGCTCCAAACTTAAGTTTCTGTTTTCTATAAACATGATGTCTATCTTACCGTGGGAATCAGTATGCCAGCTGTTCAGACATTACTTACTCATTGGTCCCATCTTTCTGAAAACAATTTTTCTCTAGTGGGCTTCTCGTTGGCTGTCTCAGTCAGGTGGATGGGGAAGCACTTCTCCTCAGGTCAGGCAGGCCAGGTGATGAAGTTTTCCTGAGGGGAGGGGCTTCCTCCACTCCCCATTCTGGCCTAGCCTCCCGCTCAGCGAGGTCAGGTTTTTCTCTAACATAATATTTTTGTTTGTTGCTTGATCGGAACGCGGCCCCTTTAAGAGCTCAAGCTACATCCTGTCATGCTCTGGCGATCAGTCCTCGGTGTGCCGCACATCCCTGTTCCCGGCCCCTGGCCTCTGCTCAGAGCCACTTTTTAGTCCTGTCCCGGTCACCCCTTCGGAGCGCCGATTGACCAATCGTACACAGGCCTGTGCCGGTTCTCAGTGCAGCCCCATTTTTCCTTTCTGCAGCTGCCATTTTCTGGAGTGTCTTGGGCCTTTGCTGCACTCCGGTCTCCTTTTTCAGGCGGCCAATCGCTTCTCGCATCCCCTCCTTTGCCAAGGCAAGGGGACCCGAGCACCGCAATCAGCAGCCAGGTAGCCCTCTCCATTCCCCCCCCCCCGAGCTGGGACGCAGACGGAAGGCCAACAGTGGCCATTTTGGGCCTCGTTCCCACCATCTTGGCGTCAGATCCCTGTTCCTCACTGCTCAGCGATTTGGAGGGGATCCCCAACACGATCACGTCCTCCAATGCCGCAGCCGTGCTGCCCACAGCACCCAAGAGCTCTATGCGACAAAGAAGAAGAGGGCAGCTCCAGCTGCCAAGAGTGATTCAGGGGCTAGAGCCTCAAGCTCTGCAGCCCAAATTCTAGCCCCACAAGTTCATTCCCCACAGGTTCCTTCCCAATTTCCTCCATTCCCAATTGGGAGAACCTGGATTATGACATCAATTTGATGGTGCAGGCCTCGGACTCCAACAGCATGGTCGAGGCCATGGCCCAGTTACAGAGGACCATAGCAGCCAGCATAGCCACCTTCCGTACTCCTCGGGCCCCCAATCCTTGACCATGGGGACCCAGAGGTCCAGCAGCTGGCCCCTAAACAGCCTAGAGCTGACATGGTGGCGGGCACCTCCTCAGTCCTACTACCAGCCACAGACTTGGAGAAAGAGGGGAACACCCCCCCCCAAGACATCTATTCAGCTGAAGAGGGGGTCGAAGAGGGAGATATTTCTGAGGAAGAGGAACCTCAGGAACCTGAACAGCCTAAGTCCCACCTGTTCTCTCCAGTCCTTTCTCCTAAACTCTTTTAGAGAGTGGTCCAGACATTAGTCCTGGACAAGGACCAGGATATCCCAGAGCTTGAAGCCCCCGGGGCTTCTCAATGGGGCCCTTCTCTTCAGGAACCCATTCAATGTTTTCCCATCCCTGACTGCTTAGAGTGGTCTATGAGACCACTCATAGAGAGGGAATGGGCCCATCCCATCAAGGGCAGAGATTCTCATAAGCCCAATACTAAGCTGTTGAACCTCACTAAGGTTCACTGGTGGATGCGCCAGTGGCAGCACTGGGGTCCCCCTCGGTTTTACCCACAGATAGCGAGGGGTTTCCCAAGGACCCTACGGATAAAAGGATTTGGCTGGCAGCCAGAAGGGGCTTAGAGGCATCCTCAGATGTGCTTAGGGCATTGGCAGCATCATCCCTCGCCTCTAGAGCCCTAGGCCTCAGGTTACAGCACTTCTCAGAACAGCACAAGCTGTCTCCTGAGGCCTGGGCGGACCTCCGTAAGATGGTCCTGGCAGCTGCATATGCGGCTGCTGTCATGGCAGACGCGCTTCAACTTTGTGCCAGGTCCATGGCGTCAGCGGTCGCGGTGCGCAGACACACCTGGCTCCTTAACTAGATGTTGCATCCATTCCAAGGTGGCTTCCGTTCCCTTTACTGGTGGCAAGTTGTTTGGGGAAGGTGGGAAGTTGTTTCTGGTCGAGACTCAGGGGAAAAGGAAGGTTCTGCCTTCCAAGGAAAAGGCTTCCAAGACACCATTTAGGAGTCCTCTATGGCCTTTTCATAGCTACAGACAGCCTTACACAGGCCCCAGCCACTCTGGTCCGTATAGAGACCAATGTCCTCTGTGGCAGCCCAAGAAACTGGCCCAGAAGCCCTGTTTCCAACTAAGCCAAAGTTCCCCCCCAAAGGGGGCAAACAACAATGACTTCTGCCCCTCCCTCCCCCCCGGTCAGAGCTGTTTGCAGACAAGTGGGACCAGATCACCTCAGATCAGTGGGTGAGGGACACAATCTGCTTCGGGAACTCTAGTGTTCTGCGTAGTCTCCAAGGACAGGTTCATAGTGCTGATCTTTACAGATGCCAACCTAATGGGGTGGGGTGCCCACATGGGGGACCAGGCCACTCAGGGTCGCTGGTCAACGTCGGAGTCCAAGAGGAGCATCAACTTTCTGGAACTTCAGACCATTTTCCTGGCTCTCAAGGAGTTTGCCCCCAACCTGAAGGGAAAGCATGTCCTAGTCTACATGGTCAGCATGACCACCAGAGCTTACGTCAGCTGCCAGGGGGGCACAAGGTCATCATCACTCCAAGCAGAATTGCACAGGACATTCCAGCAGGCAGAACACAACCTCCTGTCCATCTGCTCAGAGCACATCCTGGGCATCGAGAATACCATAACCGACTGGCTCAGCAGGAAGGAGCTGGACTAGTCAGAGTGGCATCTACATCCCCGTGCCTTCCAATTCCTAGTCAGGACATTTGGGACACCGACTTTGGACCTATTTGCATGTCACACCAACACTCACCTCCTGAGATTTTTTTCCAGGGCCGCGGGCACAGATGCCCTAAACATTCACTGACCAAAAAGACTGCTGTACGCCTTCTCTCCGAACAAGCTGCTGCCGAGAGTCATCAAGAAGATAAGGTCAGAACGAGCAGAGGTCCTCTTCATTGCACCGTTCTGGCCACGTCGCCCGTGGTTCCCGGCAGCGAGAGAGCTCTCCACCATACAACCACTACGCCTGCCAGTGACCCAGGACCTCCTTTCCCAGGGACCCATCCTGCACCCCCAAGTAACAATGCTCCAGCTAGCTGCCTGGAGGTTGAGTGGAAACGTCTAGCAATGCCCGGTTACTCCAATCAGGTGCTGTCTACCCTGTTAGCAAATAGGAGGCCCTCTACCAATAGGGTATATAGCTACACTTGGAAGGTCCTCACTGGCTCGTGTTCCCTAAGGAACATAGACCCTGAAAGAATCAGGAACTTGCTAGAGTTCCTTCAGTCTGGTCTGGACAAGGGCCTCAGCACAGGCACCCTTAAGAGACAGGTCTCCATCGTTTCTTCCATCTCGGGTCACCCCAAGGGTACTTACTTCACTGGCCACCCCCATGTTGAGGTTTCTCAAGGGAGTGGCCACCTCAACCCACCTCCTGTCCCCAGAGCTCCTTCCTGGGACCTTCCCCTCTTCCTTAAAGCACTCACTTGACCTCCCCTTCGAGCCCATGGCTACATGCTCTCTTAGTCTATTATCCCAGAAGACCGTCCTTCGGTATCACCTCCGCCAGACGTGTCTTGGACCTGGCAGTCTTTTCCATGTCAAAGGAGCTCTGCCACTTCCACGAGGACAGGGTAGTCATATGTACCAACCCCTCCTTCCTTCCTAAGGTTAACTCCCTATTCCACCGCTCTCAGGAGATCATCCTTCCTTCCTTCTGCCCCAATCCCCCTCCCACCCTCGGGAGAAGGGATGGCATACACTGGACGTCAGAAGAGCTCTGAGCTTCTACCTCAACAGGACAGCCCCCTTCCGCAAGACGGAAGCCATGTTTGTATCCTATAAGCCCCATTCCCGGGGGGCTCAAGATATCCCCTTCCATCATTTCCAGGTGGCCATCACCTGCGCTTACAGGGCCCAGGGTCTAGAACCCCTACAGGGCATTTTGGCCCACTCCTTCAGTAATTCCGCCACATCCATAGCCTTCAAAGCTGCTCCCTCCGTGGAGGAAGTTTGCAGGGCAGCCACCTGGTCCTCCCTCATATCTTCATCAAACACTATAAACACCTGCTAACTGGACAAGAGGCACTTTTTCAAGTGGTGCTCCTCTTATATTTAGCAGGGGGAGAGTAACTGTACCTCTTCACTCCTGCACAGTCTTTCTAGTGGCTGTTGCTGGCGGTCTGCCTTTTTTTAGATTGTGAGCCCTTTTGGGACAGGGAGCCATTTAACTTTATTATTATTACTATTTGCCTGTAAACCGCTTTGTGAACTTCGTGTTGAAAAGCGGTATATAAGGACCGGGTGGGTGGGTGGGTGGGTGGGTGGGTGGGTGCTCCCCATGCCTCCCGTGATGCGGTATTCACCCGGCGCATACTGCAGTCCGTGGTCTCTCACCCTTCAGGCAGCTCCCTCCTGTAGAGTCGTGGCTGGGGTATATCCCATCCACCTAACTGAGACAGTCAAGGAGAAGCCCAGTGGAGAACGGGGAGATTTGGTCTTACCTGTGAATTCCCCTTCTCAGTGGACTTATTGGCTGTCTCAGTCATCCTTCCCGGGCTGCCTACTGTACAACCCGCCGCCCTTAGAGGGGTTCCCCGCAGGGACATCTCCTCTCCTCCCTCCAGGTCCCTGCCCCTATTCTCCTCCTTTCACAGGTTCGAGGAACCTATCAAGGAGGAACTGTTAGTTGGGGAGGGGTAAACCTCTTTCTCTAGGCCTTTGCCAGCTTGGGGAGTGGAGGAAGCCCCTCCCCTCAGGAAAACTTCATCACCTGGCCTGCCTGACCTGAGGAGAGGTGCTTCCCCATCCACCTGACTGAGACAGCCAATGAGTCCACTGAGAAGGGGAATTCATAGGCAAGACCAAATCTCCCCGTTTTTTTGGTTCACAGAACCACCAACCTGCTCTCCGCAGCATTTCACATGTTTAACTGGGGAGATTGACTGCATTCCTGTAGCTTGGCGCTGTGACGGATTCATTGAATGTGAAGATGCCAGTGATGAGAAGAACTGCCCTGTTTGCTCAGACTCCCAGTTTCAGTGTGAGAGTGGTCAATGCATAGACAGCAACCTTCAGTGCAATGGAGAAGCAAATTGTCAAGACAACTCAGACGAGAAGAACTGCAAAGGTATTTGTGTTTTTCACACATGGCAATAGCAGATTTGGGGTAGGAGCAGCAATGAATATCAAGGGGGGAAACAAGAGTAAACATTTTCCATATGTTGGTATCTTGGTTGTAAGCCCCTTGGGACAGAAACCTGTTCATTTATTCTTTGTAAAGCATTGATTAAGCTACATAAATAAAGTGGGCCCTCCATATCCTTGGATTTGAACATCCACAGACATAGAGCCCACAGATGGAGGGTCTCAGAGGACCTCCTGGACACAACTGGAAGGTACTTCCAGAGCATCCAGAAATGTTCTGAGGTAAAGGGAGGTTGTGTGTAACCCCCCAGGTAAATTATTGTGGCGCTGTGCTGCTCCCCTGTGGATTTAGTTGGCTGCAGATTTCAATATCCATGGGGTGTCTGCTGGTAAACAAGAGTTATTTTAAGTAGAAAAATCTTTCAGTTCCTTGAATTTTTCTGCTCTTACCAGTGAAAATCCTTTTTGGACTGAATTGGCCTTCTCAGTTAGTACCTGTTCTGTGTGTAAAAAGGTAAAGGTTTCCCCACGGTCTAGCCGTGACCAACTGTAGGGGGCGGTGCTCATCTCCGTTTCTAAGCCTGTGGAACTGGCGTTTGTCCAAGGTCAAGCTTCCGTGGTCAGCATGACTATACCCCATAGCGCATGGAACGCCGTTACCTTCCCATCGAAGTGGTACCTATTTATCTACTCACATTTTTATATGCTTTCAAACTGCTAGGTTGGCAGGAGCTGAGACAAGCAACGGGAGCTCACTCCATCATGCAGTCTCAAACTGCCAACCTTCAACAAGCTCAGCTCAGCGGTTTAACCCACAGCGCCACCATGTCCCTGTACTGTGTGCATCTATGCATAAATAGCTACACATTTTGTGCCCAGAAAATCCAAATTCTGCACAGGAATAAGAGCTGAATTTGGCAACCTCTATATCTTAAGTAAATTTGCATGGTGTCGTCTTCCTGTATTTTCTTCTTCATTTTACAAATTTAGGATAGGTTAAGGAGCTACCAAAAACACTGAAGCCCCATTCCTGATCATTCGAAACTTTTTCCAGCCCTTACTGTGGCTTCTGGGGGTTCAGCAAGCATTGCTTTGCCACTTTCTGCCATAGAGTCATAGTTGTCAGGGCTAGGAACTTTCATCTACAAAGGCAAATTCTCTGGACGGTGAAGGTGTCCAATACCAGATACTGGTCCCACAATATTCTGGCCTACAAATGCTCTTACTTTTGAGAAGCACCATCTAACTCAGTTGTCAATTCCCCATTCTCTTCTATCCTTTCAAAGTTTCTTGAACCAGCAGGAAGTGAGAAAAGGAAACACAAGCGCTTGAGAGAAGGGATTTTTCTTCTTGGCGTGCAGTGGTTTGTTAATCCCTTCTCTCATCGCTGTTGTCTTGCTGTGTACAGTATACTGCCTGCTCCTCTCTGATTTTACATAATATGAAGAAGAAGAATTTTCTGGGATTTCTAATGAGGTGTTTAGCTAGGGTAGGGTTCTTCCCCTCCCCTTTTGTATTCAGAGTGACTGACTATTAGAAATATTGCTCATCAGAGCCCCAAGAACCTCCAGTTTGCCCAAGTGTAACAGCATGATATAATGAATCCTTGATTAAACAGACGGTTGGGAGGAGGAAGGGGATCCTGTTAATGCCCACAGTCCATTCAGTCCAGTGCATTTTGGAGAATGCACAAGAGCAAAACATATATGACTAGTTTTTAAAGAAGCAGACAATATCGGTTATTTCCAAAATCTATGTTAAATAGAGGTTTCGGTGTACTTCATTTGCCCTCTAGTATATAGAACATTTATAATGATAGTCAACCAATGGTAGCTTGTTTTTTTGCTGTATGTTTGACTTGCTTTAGTTATTGCTGGCATTATATAACCATGGCTTTGCTTTTCCTTTTCTGCAGTGCTTTGTTTAACAGACCAGTTCAGATGTGCCAGTGGACAGTGCATAGGAAAAAACAAGAAATGTGACCACAACTTGGACTGTTCCGACAGCTCTGATGAACAGGGATGCTGTAAGTATGACCACTTAAATTTAATATTGTGCTGCAGTAAGTCTTTTATCTCAGCTCAAAAGACATCTGGTTTTTGGAATAGAATGGATGAAATTAAACCCCCCTTACAAAGAATAGAATGATCATCCTTAACGTGAGGTCTATGATTTGGCAGATAATGACTTTCTACATAAAAGGGATCATCCACACAACGCAACTTTTTGGCAGAATTCCAATGCCTAAATAAAAATAAGATTCTGCAGATCTTATTTCCTCTAGTGAATTCCACTTCTCCTTAGGAAGCCAAGGCTGCTCTACCAAAGTCCCCCTCTAGTTTGTTGTTCCCCATGTCTGTCATGTAGTGTTATGTGTGAGGCTTTCAAAAGCATTTGGGCAGAAAATGGCTAGAGAGAGCTCCCAGACTTGTCAAAGAAACACATTTGATATCTCCTGCTATTTCTTCTTAGACACGACAGAGGAACCCACTCCACAGGCCACCAATACTATTGGCTCCATCATCGGTGTGCTCCTCACAGTTTTTGTGGTTGCAGCTGTTTACTTTGTTTGCCAGCGGGTGCTGTGCCCACGCATGAAAGGGGATGGAGAAACAATGACCAATGACTATGTTGTGCATGGACCTGCCTCTGTACCTCTGGGCTATGTACCTCACCCAAGTTCTCTCTCCGGATCTCTTCCTGGTGAGTGATCAGATGCCCAAATATTTTAGAACTCTGTGGTTTGTATAATGCCCTGTCTCTGAAGGAAGTTTTTCATAGTTACATCAAGAACCCCTTTGCTGGCATTTATCAAAAAAGCAGATGTTGATACAGGCTCCTTATGCTAGGCAGTTGCATTTGGCTGAAGCTGAAAGTAGAACCTTGACATAATTCTTTTTGTAGCCTATATCTTAATGGGATTGGCTAGAAACCAGTGAGTGCACACTGTTGTAACATTCAGCAGTTACCAGGTCCATTTAATTCTGAAATAAAATATGCCACTAAATACTTACTTATATACTAAGCCCTCTCAGAAACTGAAAACTTTCATACGGGCAGCTTTGTTTCTGTTGCAACAGAAATGGCAGAGTCTTGCAACACTTCAGATCAGTGGTTCCCAAACTGTAGGTTGGGACCAGTGAGTCATGACCCAATTTTTGATGTTTCACAAAACTGGCAAGGCAGATGATTAGGCTACATGCATCAAGGGTTAAACAGTGCTACTTGTGTGGGGGGAGCACTGCTGCCCAATCATCATTATAGCCCCTTGGCATTCATAAATCAGGCAACAGCAGGTCCCAATCCAATGAATATGGCATTCCACAAACCCTCCAGAAGGTGTTCTTGCTTCCCCCCTCCCTTTCCAGTAGCAAAAAAGGATAACAGAATTGAGTGACTGGTTAAAAAAATTATTTTAGGCCCATAAAGCTATAAGACCCCATTTTAAAAAATGGGTCCATATGTTAAAAAGTTTGGGAACCACTGCCTTAGAGACTACAAACTTGCTTCAGTATATATTTTTGCGAAATAGACTCCAGTTCATTAGATTTATGAAGTGTTACCCTTAGTTGACAGGAGTGTACGTGCATGTATAGGGGTAGAAAAGGGGGGGAATGTAAATTGTGGGGTTTACCCTGCTGGGGCTTACCCTGGGGCAAGGGGACAATGTCCCTTTACCTTGAGGAGGCCCCCAGCTTTCAAAATTCCCCTGTGGGATGCAGCAGAAGCCATGCTTGTGCTACTTTATCTGTGCGCTTAGGTAGGATTGGACTACCCATGTTGCTAAATGTGGAGTAGCAATTCATTTTAACTGCTGCATAAGATTCTGGGGTGAGAGAAAATATTGCCACTATTGTAAGTTTGTTTGAAAATACCTTTGTGTGGAAAGCAGTGTTTTGAATGCTGTTAAAATGTATTGCCCTTTTTAGGAATGTCCCGTGGCAAATCTGTGATCAGCTCCCTCAGCATTATGGGCGGAAGTAGTGGACCTCCGTATGACAGGGCTCATGTTACCGGGGCCTCATCCAGCAGTTCTTCAAGCACAAAGGGCACTTACTTCCCTCCAGTAAGACATTTCTGATAAACCGTTTCATTTCTGAAAATGCACCATTGAAACTAGTTCTGAAAACTGAATAGTGACACCGGTTGTTCAGTAAGGCAAGGTTTCAGCCAGAAGGGCCCTTTTGCTTACCCTGTCTGCTGTCCTGGTCTCTGGCAGTTAAGATAGTTAGGCCAACCCTGCACGAGGAAGGGCCAGAAGCATAAAATATGTATCCAGTCAGAACTGATGCACCCATTCGATTATGTTCTTGTGGCTAGCATATCTCTTGACCATTTTATTTGTGATGTACTGTATAACATGCTTCAAAATGGCAAATCCAAGCAGTGTTTAAAAAAACTAGCTTTTATTATCCTAGTTTGAGGACAAGTGGAATAAGTCAGGCTCTAGTGTACTTGGGTACTACAAGAAATGTATTTTATTGTGTTTACTGCAGTGTAGGTTTTTTAACATTTGCTTGAAAAGATTTCTTCTGCAGTTAACCGTAATTTATGGTTTACTTTAAAAGGTTTCTTTGTTAATCCATGGTGGCTCAGAGCATCTATACAGTACTATAAAACAGAAATGAACAAGCCTAAAAACAGAAATAAGAAACAAACTTAAAAAAACACTTAACATAGTAATCAATTAAGAGAAACTATCATACGTAACTGGAGAAAGCCAACCATCCCCTCACAGAAGTTAGAATTCTGTTAGAGGGGGACTTAATATTGCACCCTTCTCCTTCACTGATGTCAGTAGCAGCTCTAGTTGTTCTTGCCACACAACTGGCTCAATGGCAGTTACAATCTGAACAAGATTAGTATAGGTAGTCTTAGTATAGGTAGAAAAATAGTGAATTCAGTTATCACCACGACCCATTACATTACCTTATTTTTTGTGTAGTTGCACTGAAAGTATGGGTGTTCTTTGCTTTAAACTTGCTTTAAAAAGCAATGTGACAGGCAGAAACCAGCAAGAAACACCCACGCTTCCAGTGCAATTAGTTACACAAAAAATAAGGCAATGTAATGGGTGCTTGGGGCACTATTTAGATTGCATTCCCCCATACCTGTGGTTTTCTTATCATCAGGGGGACCTAGAATGGAACCACTGCCGATACGGGGGCTTGCCTCTACATATTCACTGCTTAGCGTTTTCTTAAACAAGAAAGCAGTGTGTTTAAACGTAATGAATAAACATAGTATTTACAACCCTCAGCTTTGTTCCTAACCACATGATTCAGCTGAGCCAGTGGTTCCCAAGCTGTGCACCATGATACCATAGGACACCTCTCCTACCAGGTCCTCCTCCTGGGTACCACCATCTTGGAACTTACGAGATCTAAGATGGCGGCTCTTGGCTGAACCGGGAAGAAGAGCTTGCTGGAGTACCCTGACCCTGGTCCCTAGTTTGGGGACTACTGAGCTAAGCTAATCAGGTTTGATTTGGAGGCTGCGGGAAACCCTATTTTCTTGAGTTATTTCTGGAAAGCAAAGCAAGATAGAAATGAAATGAAAACAAATACCTGTCTGTAAAAGACAGGTAGTAAAAATCAATAGTATATAGAACAAGCTCGTGCTCTGGTCAATGATGGTTGCCTTAAAATCTTTCCTTGAAATTTTGTCATGATTCTATTAAAATTGGGTCCCTTTTTCTCTTCCTCAAAGATTTTGAACCCTCCTCCTTCACCAGCTACTGAACGTTCACATTATACAATGGAATTCGGTTATTCTTCCAATAGCCCTTCTACTCATCGGTCATACAGGTAATTTATGGTATAATTCTTGTATAAGCCTTGAAAATGTGGCCACGAAACATACTGCATATGCATGTGGATGCAAACCATTTTTGACATGCTGATATCCTAAGCAAAGATTAAGACTTTGATAAGGGCTCCTCCCAGTTCACAAAACTCTTGCAGTCTGGAACACCCTTCTGAAGAACCAGGCAGTTTACAATTTGCTTTTGTGCCAGCAGCTTTCTAAGCAAAAAACCAAAAGCAGTTCCAAGGCCCAGTTTTGCAGCTCCATGGCCTGCTTCTGGAATACTCAGCGAGTGGCCTTTTGAGATGTATTCGTATTTTTATAAATTTCCCGAGCTTTTATTGAAATGCAGGACAGAACAAATGAATAAACTGGCTGCTCAGATATACTTCTCACTATGAGATGCAAGACTTATATATTTTATTTTATTTTAAAAAAGCAATTTAACCTAATGCTGTATTGTGGAAGCTCCTGTTTCACTCAAAAAACTACTCAGTCTCCCAAATGCATTTTATGTCCAGCCCCTTCGCATTTCATAGGTTTGAGGAAGTGCAGGTGTCTGTGGTTTCTCTGAAAGTACTCACACTTTTATTTCTCTGCATTTTTTGCCCCAGTTATAGGCCATACAGCTATCGGCATTTTGCTCCTCCTACCACACCATGCAGCACAGATGTTTGTGACAGTGACTACGCGCCTAGCCGCAGAGTGATGACCACAGTGGGCAAGGGTTATACCAGTGACTTAAACTATGATTCTGAGCCTGTGCCCCCTCCACCAACTCCACGCAGCCAGTATTTGTCAGCGGAGGAGAATTACGAGAGCTGCCCACCATCTCCGTTCACAGAACGGAGCTACTCACATCACCTCTATCCGCCACCCCCATCTCCCTGCACGGACTCCTCATGAGAGACTCCCTCCCTCCTTGGACTGCCTCTAGCCCATCTTGTAAATACCCCTTGTCCCATTAAGAGGGGGGAGGACGTGAGGCAGGGTATAGTGTGTACAGTAAAAAATTATTGAATGGGGGTGTTGGCGGTAACTTGTACAGAAACAGGGTGGGAGAGAAGAGAAACATTATTTATATATTTTCTTAAAACAGAGTCTGCTGCTTTGTGCCATAAGAAAATTTTTAAAATTCGTATATTAAAGTTTTTTTTATTTTTCCAAATGGAACACAAGAAGATGCCTTAACTTAGTGAAGTGACTGAGCACGTAATAGGGAAATGGAAGGACCAGGGTGTGTCGCTGTTCAATGAGCCAAATACCAAAAAGAAGAAAGCTTTTTAACAAGGAAACTAATGACAGGAACTTGTCACAAAGCAGCAGCTTATAGATACCTGGAAAAAGCTGAATAACCTCTTGCATTTTTAACTCTGATGGGCCAGCAATCAAATTTAAACTTGAAGAAAACTGACAGGACAGTTAACTCATGGTACACCAAGGGCTTTGTTTTCTACAGGAATAAAGCAATCACAAGCGAAAACATGCGTATGCATACATTTGAAAATGGTACCTTTCGATAAATTCAGATCATCTGAAGAAGCCGAACTGCACCATTTTTGTAGCTCTTCTTCTCTTCCTGGGAGTTCAGTCCTTTTGTTGGCTGTGGTTTTGTTTAAGTCTTTGTGTTCTGTTGGTCTCCCCCCCCCCCGCCGCTCCAGTTCTTCAGTAAACTTTTGGAGCTGTTTGGTTGGCCATTGTGAGATAGGGAGTGGAATTTGGACTTCCACACGCCTTCTCTGATCCCTTCCTGTTCTTCCTTGCATGATCAGGTAGAGTCTGCATTCGAACAAGCAGAATGTCTGGGTGTCTTTTTTTTACCTTCTATTTACAGAGGCGAAGAAAGGGAGTAATTGGAAAACCAATACCTACTTCAGATCTCACCAAGAGCAAAATGCAGGGGGCCCAAATAATGGAACTATGTGTGTGAGAGAGTATGTGTGCATGTGCGCGTATGAAGGACAGAAAGGAGTCTTTTTTTTTTTTTGCTCTGCCAGTACAATAGGATTGTGTTTTCTAACCAGGTCAGTGCTGTTTCCGTGGTAACGACAAGGGTACATATACCTGACTAACTTCTCACAGCTCTCCAAAATGTTTCAGTGCCCAACAATCGACATATTTTTATACCACATAATGATAATATAGATGGCGTATTTATAAACTATAAAATTTAACTTTGAACTCTTAGTTTAATGTAAATTAATCTTATATTCTTGCAGTACTTTCAGCATTTAGTGGACATTGCAATATAAAATCATTCTTATATATCACTCAAAAATACTACTCTGAGAGCATTTAAGCTTTTTCCAGTCAGAATGCACTCTGGCCACCTCGGTTGTCGGAAAGGTTTCTTCCTGCTGGTACAGTATTGATATTAAATAATCCACTCTTTGCAGTGTGACTTCAGTGTGCCTCTTCCTTTATGTGGCATATCACTGTGAATGTCAGTTTTTAAATATATCCTTTGCCAAGTGATTTTGTTATAATTGTATAGCTCTTTGTTTCTTACTTTGTCTACCATGTTCTTTTGTAAGTGGTGCCAAACTGTCTTTTTACATGCTAGTAGAAAGGCCAATGCATGAAAAATCCTTCATTGTCTTCACTGCTTCACAAATTTTAATAATTTAATAATTAACTTTTTAAAAAAGTTAAAGAAGTTAATTACTAAGTTTTGTTAAATGGCTCTATATAGAAGCCAGGAGGTTTCCTTGTCTCCACTGCTTCACAGATTTTGTCAGGATCACATCAGTGTTGGTGTTTACTGCACTAAATACACAAATCATGGGGGGGGGGGAGAGAGAGAAAGGTCCAAATACCTGGAGTACACAGTTAGATTTGCAGTGAGGAGTTACAGTTGGCTACTGTTCCTTTGTATCCCAGGCCTAATTGGATTTTAATTAACCCCATGGAGTTTAATGAAATATCCTTACAGTGATTGTGAACTGCAGTGCTTGCAAGCCTAAATGTTTGAATCGTTTTCTGATTCCAAAGGCCAGGTTGCACAACAGTTGTAAACATGGCAATTGGTTAAACAGCAGGACATCATTTCAGATAGAGCTTCTGTTGATTTTTGGCTCGGAGAGGTAGAACGTGGGTGGGGTCTTATCGGTAGATCTTGCATTGTAAGCAGTCAGGCAACAAGGAAACTCCTTGCAGAACCATCAGTGATCCAATTCAAAGGTGATGACAAACTGTTTTATTATTATAAGCGTGAGTCATGACAAGCCTTGGGCTCAAATGCTCCACCCTCCACTCCCATTTTTTTACATAAGGGGAGGACATTTTCAAGTTTCTGTAAGGAACTGCAGTTTCTTGTTTTATCCAAAGATAGGAAATTAGTTTGTGCAATCTAGTTAAACAAATTGCAGTTTGATATTCTGATTTGCTAATGGACCATTAATGAGCCACAGTTTGCTATATTAGGATCAAATGGGAAATTGTGACAAGCCCCTCATATGTGAAAGAACAGGGAGCTCCAAGGAGAGTTCATACAACATAACAAACTGCTTTGGTAATTTCACCTAAATCCGGCCAATATGAAGAATATGGCAGATTGAACTGCAGAGGATGCAATTCTCAAGACTAGCTTCTGATTTTCTTTGCTTTCTGTTAGCCTCCTGGCAAACGGCCCTTCATGGGCCCCATCCTTCCTTGGGTTGGACCCAAGAGAGTGACTCCTGTTGTTGCCACAACACAAAAGCTATAGGTAGAGGTGGGAGAAAACGGTTCTATTTTTTCATGGATTTTGGTGTTTTCCAAAGCTAGAAGTGCAGAAAGTGGTGTTATGTGTTTCTATTCAACATTTACGTTATAAATTGTAATCACTTTAAAAGTATACTCAATAGGTGATAAAGGTGGTAGTGTCAGCAGATGAAGCTGCAGTTATTACCATGCACCCTCCCATTAAATAATAAAAACCAAATAAAACAGTTGTAATTTTTTTTTTTTTTGCAGGTTTCAGGTATGTGGGGTTTTTTTGTGTTTTTTTTACAAAAATGAGAAGTGCAGAAAGCTGTGTTCTGTGTTCTTATTTTGTTATCACCATTTTCTCCAACCTCCAGCTATAAGCACATAGGTAGATTGAGGTCAATGGGCCTTCGGTAGCTACCCACTCTTGCATTTTCAGGATGCAGGCCTTGCAGACTCCGCAGTGCTTGCTCCTTGAATGTGTACCATTCAGAGTGGGAGTCTGCATATATACTTGCACTGACTAATTCAGACTCTTGCATTGCTGTATCTCAATCCAAGCTCTAGTACTGCATTGGCAGCCATGTTTTCTTCTGCAAAATGTGTTTGTGTCCATTTCTGTTATGAGGTGGTTGAGCTTATGCTGTGGTATCCTCTTTCTGTGGCCGAGTCAAGCCTGCCTCTGTGGATCTTTCCTTCCATGACTTCTGTTAGAAAAGAAGCAAAAATTGTTTTTTTTTAAATGATGTCTTCTGATTTCCATTAGAAGAATTAGACTTTGAATGATAAACTACTATCAAATTTTGGTGTTGGAAACAGCGGAAAGAGAACTACCAGGATTGTCTTATATAAACGGTTGTCTTGATTCAAGGATGTAACTTAACCGGACAACCGTTTAGCATCATTATAGGTCAACAAGGTCATAATTTCCAAGGTTGGTTTACAGTTGAAAGTTAGAACCCTTCCATACAGGGCCGGCTCTAGCCCACCCTCCCTGTGGGCCCTCCCACTCACCAAGAAGAGCACATGGAAATAGTTGGTGGTGATATGATAAAGTCACCACCAACTGTTTCCAGGTGGCCCATTTTGGGCTGTTCAGAGGCAGGGGCAGGTGGGAGGGCCCAAAGCAAAGCTGCTCTGCTCGCCCCACTGACTTACAACCCATAGAGATCCCTGTTCCATCAGCAGGCTTGCCCTGCTTACGTATATTGATAGGCTATGGCCCTGGGTGCTACATGGCCCACCTGGCTCATGACTCACCTAATGGGTCCCTGTCCACAGTTTGAGAAACACTTGGCTAAGGATTCCAGGCGAAGGACAGGCAAGTGTGCTGAACAAGATATAAGGACATAGTGTATCCTGAATTCTCTGCTCTTGTACACTTGATTTTCAGTTTCCTCCACACCTGTGCAAAGCGCATGTTAAAATCAATGTGGCTGCCTAAAGTTTACTTTTTAGCTAGATCATGCCCATACATATAACCCAATTCTGTTGGGTGAGAGATATTTCACAAAGGGTGAACTATTCAAATCTTAGCAAATCTAAACACCTAAAAACAATTGGTGACAAGTTGTAGTTTTTGTAGTAAAACCTTACATGTGGTGTTTGCATTTAAAATCTGAAATCTCAATGTATGCACACTATGAAATTCCTTTACCTCTGCTACTATATGTCAGGTCATGGAAGTTTGATCCTAAGGGCCATTTTTGCCTTAAGTACTAAAGACAAAAAACGGTTAATGTAAAATACAAAAGGTATTAATCCCAATTTTAAAAGGGCAGCTGATAATTAAGGAAAGCCCTCATTCTTGCAGTAAGCATAGAGAATGTGGAAAGAAGTTCTGGATACTTAGAGATTCCATGAGAAATTTTTAAAAAAGAAAAGAGCAAAGGGATAGGATAGCCACCCAGAAAAAATACGAGGATATCAATCATAAGCTGACCAAGCCTTGTTTGCAAGTGAAGGATCTGGTGTTGCTTTAAATCTTTTTTTTTTTTTTTTGTAATCATATTTTTGTAAATGTTAATTGCTTTTTGTCGTGATTTAAACTTTCAGGTTGTGCATTCATTGACTTCCGTATGATGGTACTTTGCAAGGATGTATTTATGTTATAACGACCAACATTTGGTCAGCCCTGCTCCCTCATTCACTAACAGGTTTTTTTTGTTTTGGTATTGTAAAATAAAAGTGCTTAACATGCAAGCTGTATATAAACCTTGTATAAAGTTCCCCACCCCTTTTTCAATTATTACTATACATAGAATGTAACAAATAAAATGTTGATTTTTATAATAAATGTGAGTTGGACAATGTATTTTTGTTAATATATTGATATGAGAGAGAGGTTTGGATTTTGGCTAATGAAATGGAAAGGAGAACATTCTGTCAGGTAGAGGTGACCCAGGAATCAGACCTGGTTGCGAGTGTGCAGGGAGTTTCACGGAGCAGACACTGTCTGCCATACACACTGTCCCAGCCTTCATCCTAAATCCTTCTGTTGGTTGTCTGTCTTCAGATTTGTAATATTTATAGGCAAATGAGCAAAGACACAGCTTGCAAGAGGTCACTATTGCCACAAAAGGATTTACAGGATCAACGTTTCAAGCATGTAGTGAGCCTAGCACGTAGGACTGGGTAAAGAAATGCTACATGGGTTATCCAAGGAAATAATTCCAAAAAAGTACTGTGAAGGTATCAGAACACCAATTTTCGAAGTTTTTCTTTTCATGGCACACTGATCTCTATGGTGTTCTCTATGGTCTTCACCTCTTCACTTCAGGCTGTAGCTCTGTTTCTAGGGCAGCTGTCTCTAGTCACAAATTGTCGCCCAAATCCTAACTAACTTTCCAGCACTGACATAGCTGTGCCAATGGAGCATGATCTGCATTCTGTAGGGGAGTCATGGAGGCCTCCCCAAGGTAAGGGAATATTTGTTCTCTTACCTCAAGAGTTGCATTGACCTTATCCCAGTGCTGGAGAGTTGGTTAGAATTGTGCCCTCTCTCTTTCTCCACCAGCTCTGCCTTTGCGGGCTTACACACCTGCCCGTGGAGAAAGAGGGACAGACAATTGGTTACTATAGACAGTTGCCCTAGAAATAGTTGTGGAACCTGGAAGTGTTTATCAGCTATTTTCAACCACTGTGCTTCAAAAAATGTCAATAGGGCAGGTTTTCATAGAATGGGGATTTCATGGCTAAGGGCCACCTGCTTCCCCCACCTGTCAAGCCTTGCCTTGAAGGAAAAGCAAAGACAATCATCCTGATGGTGGCAGTGGACTCGGTGCCCCCACAAGTTTGCCACCTCCACCCACCCTGCCACTGATGCAAGCCAAAGTGATAATTTCCCTCCTTACTGTATTCCTTGTGTGCTCTTTTCAAACCCAGAAGTGCAGGACTCCCAGTATCATTTAGTAAATACTCCCGAGTCTGACAACAGCACATGAGGAATGCTGTAAGAGTTGTGGTTTCTTTCTAGTGCAGACACAGCAGACCAAAGCAGCATTCTGGGTCACACCACCCAGAATGGGTCTTGACAGCAATATTTGGAAAAATCTAGGACTAGATTGTTATGGGGAATTTTTGAGGGCCATTAGAAAATAGTGGGGAGGTTTCTAGAGCCGCCTTTGATTTGTCAAGAACAAATTGTATATATTTAATTTGTATCTATTAGAATAATGATCTCATCTCTTTTTTTGGTAGACTAACAGAGCTGGGGAATGTCTCCACATTTGTTCATATTGTTACAAATAAGAGTTTCTCAGTAGAAAGGTACTTGAACCCCTTAATCCAGTGATTTTCAATGTTTTTCTCAGGGCACACTGATCTCTGTGGTTTTCTCTTGTTAATGTCACTTCCGGAAGACTGCAAGGTTTCTCTCGATAATAATGAATTGTCTGTCCCGCTGATGGCCAAGGAAGACAATTCATTACTACAGACAGAAACAGAGCCCAGAACTCAGATTTTCAGTTATTTTCAACTGCTGTGCTCCAAATTTCTGTGGCACACCAGTTGAAAATTCTGCCTTAATAATTTTGGTTGCCCTTTTCTGTATGTGCTCCAGCTATATGATCCTTTGGAATCTCATAGTATGAACTATTGAACCAAAATAAATCTATACAGTATGAGCTATATGTAAAGGCATAAGATTTGGCCATTTTAGCTCACTCTTTTCTGATAGTCTTTGATACCACAGGCTGAAGGAGCTGACATTTTCAGAACCCACCAAAGACTTTGCAATTGCAAGGTTTTGCAGCTGATCTGAGGTTAAAAACTGCATGTATGCTAATTCCCATTAATGGGGCCCATTGTCCTCAGGCAATTGTATCTGAACTTGGTTGAAATACAGATCTGATGTTCCCCACTGCTGCTTGCAATGCTTATGGGCTTTTGTTTTCAATTACCAAGTCCTTTTCAAATGGTTGTATGGTTGTACAGTGTCTTCAGTTGATGTGTCAATTAGTCGACTCCATTACATTTGTAGAAAGGGCAGCTGCTCAGACTCCACAATTGCTTGACTGTCGAGTGTCACAACCCACACGTGATACGACCTACTAGAGTTGTGCTAAAATACTTTTCTGCTTTGGTTCTCAAGTTTTTCTTTATTTTTCAGACTAACTGGTTTTCATCTGTTTTTACATAAGAAATTAGCACACTAGAGTGTCTAATGTTTACTATGTTCATAAAGTTTGAAAATCTTATTAAAATATGAATAGTGACTACTACAGTTTAAAAACTAACAAAATACCACAGGGAAGCTGTCATTTAATTGGCTTTGGGAGATGTTGAAAGTTGAAAGCTACAAACAAAACATGAGTCTCACATAGTAGCTGAAGAATATACTTGAAGGAATCTGCAGTTGTGTTTTACCATTTATTGATTATGTGCATCTGAACGTTATCTTGCATTTACACAGTAACCTGGACTAATTAGGAGCACCATCTAAAACTATTGTCCACAATAGATCAACATTGATGGTATTATTGATCGGCTCTTTAAAAACTACTCTCCCTTCGCAAAAGGAGAGACCTTGGAACTTAAGAGCACCCCACATTGTGGGTGTCATCAAATTAACATTCTGAATTCAAACCAGCTGCCTTGGCTAGTGGTCTTCTGCGTTGGCCCCTGCGGAGCAGAAACCCTCTCATTGTAACCCAGGAACAGGGAGGTGAAAATGAAGAACAGCTGGGAAGCTTTTGATGGCTGTGGTTCCCTGCCCACATTTGTGCCAGCTTCCATCTGGCACTTCACACAAGGAAGGCAGGACGCATGGCTGGTGGTGGAACAATAACCGTGCACAAGGGACGTCTGCCAGACCACTCTAGCCTAGGCAAGAAAACATGATGCCTTCTCCCGGTCAGAACAGAGTATCAAAATATACATGGTCAAGTATGACTTTGATTGGCTGGAGCTGTATCAGCTCCTCTATCTTGCATTTACACAGTAATTCAGGACACAATCCACTACGGCTGGTGCATGTCATGTGTGCCAGCCTGGCAGTGTTACAAAAGTGTTGTAAAGAGGACATGCACCAGCCTGCCTGCACCAGACGTCTGCCCCGGGTAAGTCCACCTGCGTGTGGCTGACAAAGGAGGTTGGGAAGGGCAGAGGAGGTAGATTGGTGCGTAGAGAGGGCGGACCTGTGGCTGGGCCAGATTTATGAAGGAAAACTCCATCAGCTTACAAGCCATGATGGGTATGTACAGTCAGATTAGCTAGTCATGCATTATGAGGAATTTTTTTCTGTCATTCAAATTGGCCATGGATGGCAGTTTTTTTGCCTACCCCTGACTGACAAGGGAAGGATGGTACAGGTAGTAGGTTTCATGATTTTAAAAATGGTTACTGGGGTTTAATAAAGCTTAATCCAACCCCTGGTCTGGTGTCTAGGGTTACTAGGAAAGGCAGATACAGGGGAGTGGCAGAAAGATGCAAGTATCTCATGGTCTTGTATGTTCCCTGAGACATCTGGTGGCCCACTGTGAGATTCAGGACTAGATGGGCCTTGACCAGATCCAGCTGGACTGATCCTATGTTACTATCCTAACCCTCATCTGGGTCAGTTTTGTACCAGCAATTTTGCTGGTGCAGATCCAAGTAGCCCTATTAGGTCTTACCCTGGGGGTGAGGAAAATATCCCCTAACCCAAGATGGCTTATAGCTATAAGCGGGAGACAGTGTAGGCTTGGCAGCCTGCCTGTTGCAGCACAGGTTAGGACCGGGCTGTCAATTTCATACATAAATAGAATTTCCATCTGATAAATATTTAATTCCAACATCTATCAAGTACCCATAGCCAAATGAATCAGGCCTGGGGTGTGTTTGACATGGATATATAGTGGCCTATTTCACAGTACAGGATTCCTAACCCTGAAACATATTCACAGTATTTCTTAGTTTTGAACAATCGCTTTGTTGTCTATAAGGCCTGACAAACAAAGTTCTTAGGGGGTGTAATTCACAGGCTCATATGCCCTATAACCAACCCAGGGCCCATATGAGGGGTGATCTTTCAGCAGAGTGTGTCCTTAAGCGCTTACAAGCCAAGGCAACAAGGCACACATGCTCTGCCACCAGCCTGGGACCACAGCCAAGAGTTACAGCCTCAAACAGAGGAATGAACAGACTCTTAAATCTTAAAAAGTCCACAGGCTTAACTAGCCCCAACTACAGGGATCTATCCTAAGTTATAAACTTAACTTTGGTAAGCGTGCCAAAGCAGCAAAACTGAATTTAGTCTGGTTCCAAATAAGCTATAAAGCTTTGTTTGTGAGTAACTGTAATTTATTAAGAAAAAAAGCAGTTACCAAAACTAGGGAAGGCTTAAAAGAACTAACAGAGACTTTATCTAAGATGCACCTAAAAATAAGAAAACTAGCTGCCTAACACTAAACTAGGCCCTAGTAAATGCAAGGTAGTTAGCCTTGCAGGTTCACCTTCTTCTCAGTCTAATGCAGGCAGCAGGTCCATGCTGGGCCTCTTGGATGGCTTGGAGAAGGTGATCTCAAGGTCTGATGGTCTGTGTGCCTGTACCCCCAAAACTGGGTATCTTTATATTCCCTCTTGTATAATTAATTATCCAATCAGGATAAAGGTCAGACCTCTTCCTGATGGGATGTTCAGAGGTTCCATCCTGTTCAGAAAAGGTTATGTAAATAAAACACTAATTCTAAGTGAGGGGTCTCAGCTGTGCGGAATCTTCTTAATTGAAGCACTAGCTGGATGGAACCTTCCTGATGAGGTACTTCCTTCTTAACCCTAGCTATGACCTTACACCTTTCTGCAGAAAACAAAGCAAATAGGAAATTACCAGGAAATGAGCTGATTATCACCAGCTGGTACTTTAACAGCTATAGCTCTTTTTTTTTTTTTTTTAACCAAATGGAGGTATTCTGACAAAATGGAGGCAGACCATGGCCTAGCCTTCTCTTGCTCTTTACAGCGGGCCAGTCTGAAATCAAGGAGGGTAAGTCACCTTCCCCCAAAGTGGCCTGGGAGATGGAGTTCAGGTGCTGATCTTTAGCTAGGCCATTATGATGCCATTTTACACTTCTATAGGAAAACAGATCCAGTGAAAAAAAGAAGGGAATGAGATTAGGGAATTTCATAGCATTTCAAGTATGTATATGTGCTTTTTCAAATTGGATTCATAGCCAATATAAAAGCAGAGGTATACTTAAGACTGTATCTTTCCCCAGAAAGCAAACTCGTGTTCTCCCAAAGTATTACAACAAAATATATACAGTACAGTTTGCATAATCCTCTATATGCCCTGGGTTCAACTGGGTTCATTGAAGCAAGAATTTCAGCAATTACCGTTATGTCAGCCAGAGCAGAAACACAATACAAAGAGACTAGGAAGAACTGTTGTCTCATTTCAAAGTGCAGGAAGGGCACACAGACTTTAACACTGCCCTGTGTAAAAACCTCCCTGCACACAGGATCCGAGCATAGTGGGAAGGTAATACCTTTTCTCTGAGAAGCTATTGTTGGTATATGCAACAAGGTTTTAGTAAAGAAAAATAACGTTTCCCATTCTTGTATCAAGTAGGACCATTCAGCAAGCACTACATCATGCGATTCTCACAATTGGGCATTCCATCTTTCCAGCAATAAAACAAACTAGCTGATAGAGCTGTGTCAGTCCCCTTTTTACTATCAATCGTGCTGTACCATTTTCCATTTATACGCTTGCATCTTGAAAGCACCAGGTGGTTCTCTACTTAATCATTGTGTGTTCTAAGCCAAAGGGCTAGACTGGCAACATCTGCTCAGATGATCAAAATAAATTTCATCCTCGAAAAGCAGCGCTTCCTTATTGCACTGTATCATTGGCAACATACAGTTTGGACAAAAAAAACCAAGATTCTTAAGGCTTGCAGGGGTTGAAGCCCCCAGGTTCTGTTGTTCCATCTCCCTGGGGCTTCCTCTTTCAGTTAAGGAGCGTCTCCTGACATGCGCACGGTTTCATTATTCCACCTCTTCTGCATCAGGTAACCCTAAAGCTTTTTCCTGGAAATGAAGAGAACACAAAGTCAGCTATTCATACCTTTCTGGAGGGTCTGGGGCTCACAGCAAGAGCCTTCCCAGTGACAAACACAGACCTGCACACATTGCAAACATACAATACACATACGACCCAACCACATCTGGCCACGTGCATCGCTCTGCCCAGCCATTATATTCTCTGGGAAACAGGGTCACTGATAGCCCCCCATTGGAGTCACTTTGAGGTTGCATGCTCCACTATCCGGTCAACAGCCCCACAGTCACTGCATCCTGGCCATTCTGGTTACTGTGCAAAAATCCAACGTGGGTTTAATTCTGGGCGGGTCAAACCTGGCCTTGTGATAGTAGTGATAGAGACATGCACGTGTGAGTGAGTGAGTGAGTGAGTGACGCAATACCTCCAGCTTTTATGCTTGCCCACGTTTGTCAAAATGGAGGACTTATCAAACTAAACACCATGACTGTATTTGGCTTGTTTGGTCATACAACTATCATAAGAGCCTATATTAATTAGCGCACAGCTTTCCAGATTGTTTTTCTGGTGCAACAGGCTTGCTAATGTAGGGTCAATGGGGTGCAAATAGCTCTTCCTTTGAAGTTTAAAGCACTTTTTCTCTGATTAGAATACACAGAGCAACTTTTCACACCGAGACTAGTGGCAAGTCTCTGTGGGTGACGGAAAAGGGACGGACAATTTGTGACTGCAGACAGTTGCCCTAGAAACCAGAGACAGTGTTCCGCAATTTTCAACTGCTATGCTCCAACACCCACAGCACACCTGCGGACCTTTCGTGGCACAGTTGAAAATAACTGGCATAGAAAAATTTAAGTCTACAGAATACCCATTAGGAAAGGACATCAAGTTGTAGTCAACATACAAAAATTCTGCTTTCTCATTTCAGAAGATCAGGGTTTCTGTTCATTCTGGAGCACCACACACTGTCTAAAAAGGTAAAGGTTTCCCCACGACCAAATGGTCTAGTCGTGACCAACTGTAGGGGGCGGTGCTCATCTCCGTTTCAAAGCCTGTAGAGCCGGCATTTTTGTCCAAGGACATGCTTCCATGGTCATGTGGCCGGCATGACTCCACGGAACGCCGTTACCTTCCCACCGAAGTGGTCCCTATTTATCTACTTGCATTTTAGGTGCTTTCGAACTGCTAGGTTGGCAGCAGCTGGGACAAGCAACGGGAGCTCACTCCGTCACGCAGTCTCGAACTCCCAACCTTGCGGTCGAAAGCCCAGCAACAGCGGATTAACTCGCTGCGCCACCACATCCCATGTTTATGTAAATACTTCAGTATTTAATAATAATTTTAAATAATGAATTTGTAATGCACGGATAAAATAAACATAGGCCAAAATGACTATTTGCGCCATAAATTATTCACATCTGTTTTCTTTTCCATGTGAACCGCTGAAAACCATTTAACACGTCATAGTCAGACCAAGTTATTCTGCAGGCTTTTCTGCTAACTATGCAATTTCCAACTTGCATCATGTGCCTCTAGGTCAGTGGTTTTCAACCCTTTTCATCTCATGGCACATGGACAATGTGCTAAAATTGTCAAGGCACACCATCAATGTTTTGACCATTGACAAGGCACACTGTGCAGCCAGTGGGGGCTCACATCCCCAATGGCCCTACTAAGAAATGACCCTCACCCAAACTCCCACAGCAGACCTGCAGACCATTTGCGGCACACCAACACTAGCTGAAAACAGCTGTTCTAAGCATTCCTGCATGGAAGGCTTTGAGGGCCATGACAGCTGAGTGCTGACAAATGAACCCGGTTTAGAAAATACACAAAAGGAAACACTGAACTGAGAGAAGCAGAATCCCTTACCCATCCACCTTGGCTGTAGATCCAAGGGCTGAAGTTCTCCTTGAGGTATTTCATCCCAAAGCCCAGAACGATGTTCATGGGGTGACTGTCCACAGCCGTGAGTCTGGTTATGACTTCCATCGCAAACGCCACTCTGGTACTCTGCACTTCGACCTCGGAACCTGTGGCAGAGTCTATGAGAGCTTCCTCTAGGAAATGATCGGCAATCTTCCCAAAGAATGTGTAGGACATCAGTTCCCCGAAACGCTGAGATAAAGCGTTATCCTTTTGCATCTGGAAGTTCACAGGAGACATTTGTCAAGGGGGGGCAAAGAGGGTGATTCCCCCTCCTACCAGGATCATCCAGGAGACTTCATGGTTAAGAAAGAAGTCAAATGCTTGTTTTAGGTCTAATGGTCTCTGCAGGCAGCAAACTTGATCACATTTCCCCCTTACAGAAAATTCATGTGAGAGATGACAAATGGGCAAGCCAAGCCTCACTGAACAGGGTATCCAGTGCAAGATAGGGACTGGCTAGAGTGCAACTCGGAGTCAGGGGATATTCTGCCCCTTACCCCATGTTGCACACTAGCCACCCCTATGGAGTTACTTGGATCTGCATCAGCTATTTCACTGATGCAAATCTGAGCGGCTTGTGTAAGGCCGATTATGCTGGGTGTGGCTGCAACCAGCCCCTCCCGGTGCCAATCTGCCTCATGGTCTGCCCTCCCCCACCCAAACATTCCCCCATCCTGCCCCTGGAATGCCCTCTCCCACTCCCAGCCCTGCACCAGTCTGGCTTGGCAGGCACAAATGTACCCAGTTGGGACCTGGATCTGGCCTCCAAGAGCCCCCCAACATCCTTGCACTGGCTTGAGAGTAACCGCAAGGATGCTTTACGGCATGTTCGTAACACTCCTGGTCTGGTGCAGGGGACCTGTTTGCAAATAAAGTGTTTGCAAACCCACTGCAATCCAGTAGCGAGTATAGATGTCTACAATCACGTTTGAATCACCACTTACTTTTTGCCATCCCATTTCTAGGAAATACTTTCAGCTGCTTCAGCCTGAGAGCAAACTGCAAAAACCAGTCTAGATGCTCACAGGATTGCTCCTGGCAATGTAACAAAATCTCATTACTTGAGTAACTTATGAATTGCAATGATGCATTTCAGGGATGTCTACCAGACCCGATTTCCCTGGTGCGACTGGCACTTTGCATTCTGCCAGGGAACCTCCATAAAGCTCTTACTAACCCTAAGAGTTGCAGCAGCCAGCCACTTCCTGATTCTGCCACTCCAGCTGGCTGTGTGCCCAGATTTCCAAGCAAACACAGCTGGCCATGGTGATTCTTGGGGTCTGTAGTATGGTAAGTACTGTTCACCAGGGCAATGGAGCAAGCAGGCACTGGATCTTGCCCGTGGGCCAGAGGCTGGAGCCCACTGCTGCAGACTACAGGAGTTGGAAATGTATTTTGCCCAAAGGGTCCCCTCCCCATTTGTCACCTCCCATAATAAAGTTTACCCCAGATTGTATGAAGGGCTTCTTAGTAACGGAGAACACTTGGGCACAACTGCCATTACATATTAAAAACCAAAGAGAGACACAACTCTTACAACTCAAGAAGCTTATTTTTTCCTATGAATGAAGCTATAGGTCAACCTGTTGCCCTCGCCATGACCAAATCTTTAGCAGCTGCCAGGGCCCCCCGAAAAGTACTTGGGGTGGCCCTGATCCAGCCCCCAGATGACCTGACCTATTTGAATTCAGGCACCACAACTCTAAAAAGTTTAAGCTTCTCCCTTGTTCCGCATTCAGTGTTCCAAGAAGATTTTTGAAGCTATTGGCCAAGAAAAGATAGCACAGATGTGTGTCAGCAAATGGAACTGTGCATTCATAAAAATGAAGGAAGGTGATAGATGCTACTGCAGTCTGCACTTTAGAATCTGCCACTTACAAAAATGTAGCTCCGAGAACAGAGACAGACCGACAGACAGACAGACACAAACTGGTTACCTGGTTGTTTAGTTCATCTCCGGATTTTCTTAACAAGGTAACAATTGTGTCAATTATCTGTTCTTCCTTATCTAGCAAAACACAAGGGAAACAAATTAACACTCTAGTTCAGCTATTTAACACTCTAGTTCAGCTATTTTCAACCACTCACGACAGACGGCAAATTTCAATCATTTTTCTTGACATATTTTCTTGAATCATTTTTCTTGAATCATTTTCACGGCATATGGATCTCTATGGTCTGCCTGTTGCGATGTTGCTTCTGGGAGACTCTTCCAGGTTCTGCGGCTCTGCTTCGAGGGCAACGGTCTGTAGTAACAAATTGTCTATCCCTCTTCCTCCACTGGCAGTTGCCCTAAAGGCACAGAACCCAGAAGAGTTTTTCAGCAATTTTCAACCACTGTGCTCCAAACTCCTGTGGCACACCAATGTGTTGCACAGCACACCGGTTGAAAATTGTGCCTCCTGCTGAACACATCTACAAACATCAGTCATTACATTAACTAAAAATAAGAATTTTATAAGCTACCACAGGTGCTCATTGGTACAACACTTTATTAAAGAAAAATCACAGCTACTAAGGGTGACTTGTCCAATGCTCCAGTGACATTTGTCTCCCTCTCCTTGACAGCAAAGCAGCCCCAATATGGGGAAGTGACAAGAGCTGTCTTGGGCAGAGGCCATGAAAGTAAAAAAGGAAACTGATGAGAAACAAGATAGACAGAGGTCCCCAATGGGGCACCATATCCCAAAACGAGAGTCACCATAACTCCTTATGGGCTAGTTATAAGCCTTGCAATATGGCATATTCAGGGGCTCTGATGATTCCAGGGACTCTGTCTTAACATAGCACCTACTGAAACATGTAGATGTTGAAGTTAAGATCTCAAAAATCATGGAACTTGGACAGCAAGCAAGCAAGCGCGCACACGCACACACACACGTTTTTTTCAACCATCGTTTTTGAGGACAGGTATATGCTTTAAGGTTAATACGTTTTTGACCTTTTCCACCCATACAGTTTTTGTAATAGACAGGTGGAGTTTTAGTTCAGGCTAGGTCACAACAGGAAAAGTGCAGGAGTGCTTGACACCTGCTTGCCTTTCCCTGCTATCCAACACAACAAGGATAATGTGATTAAAAACAAAATGAAAAACCATGAAGGCCAGCCCAGTTGCACGAGCAATCTGACAGTCCAATCCTAAGCATGTCTACTCAAATGCACAAACTCAAATGAGTTTAGTGGGGCTTGACCCAGGTAACGGTGCATAGAATTGCGGCCTAAGAGCAGTACCCTAATCAAAATAATTGTGTGCATCCTTCCAAGTGGTACAAGCCACATTCTGTGTTAAGAACCTATGTGCTGCAAACTATTATGGGCGGGCCTTTGTTGATCTGTACAGCTGCGGTCTTAAACAATATCCTGGGCAACTGGCCTTCTCACTCCACTCCCCTGAAGAAAGCTTATGAATCCTAAATTGTCCCACCAGGAAATGCACAGGAGCAGCGAATGTTAGTTTCAGGGCACACATCCTGTTCTGGGGAGAAGAACAGCGAGACCCAACATGCCTACCTAGCAAGCCAGCATGCTCTAGAAGATGCACCAGGATCCCCTCTGCAATGGCCAGGACTTCCGTGGCATTTTATACCCTCGGCTGTGAGGGATGGCAGATACAAGGGAATTCCCTATAATGATAGGCGTTGTGTGTGTGAACTGGATGAAGTGGCATTGCTAGCGCATGCGGTCTGGCTTGTCCACTTCATTCTGACACCCGTCTGAAGTATTTAGACCCACTGCTGCACTCCAACAAGAAGGGTTGCCCAGAGAACAAGATCTGGAGATAGAGCTAGACAGCTAGTGCCCCGGGTTTAGTAGAAAAGGTAGCTAGTAATAAAGAGCAGCAGATTTAGCCATGGAGCACAGAGGGATAGTTAATTTCTTTTTTTTTTTAATCTTATTTTAATGCTGTGATTTGAACTTGCAACTGTAACTGTTTATTTTTTTTTTACATCTGCCAATTAAGGTTCTGATACTGATTTCCATGGCAATTGCACAGCAAAATCAATGCACCAGGGTTTGCAAAGACTAAAAGTTCAAAACACGGCAATAAATGGTAGAACCAGAGACTACTTGGGGAAGCAGGTTACCATTCCCGCTGCCCTCTTCCGAGAGCAGCCTGCTGGACCCGATGCCGTCTTCTTCCAGACCATCAGGATGTTCCAACACTTTGAAGCCTGGCCTTTCAGACCAGACCCACGTGTTATTGACGATTTCAGCTAGTCTGTCTGCCACAAGCGTGATGGCTGTGTCATCTGTTGAAAAAGGGAGAGAATCCCATTAGCCAACCTTCTTTCAGGCATGATATGCTTTGCAGGCATGCTGCATTTGGTTTAAGCACCTCAGGATCCCATGTAAAGTTTCAGCAGAGGGAATAACTGCATGGCTGCCAGGTTTATCACCTACTTTAGCACCAACTGGCTGGTTCTAGAGCAGTATGCCAGTATTTTCAGCCAGTATGCCACAGCACATGGGTGTGCTGCAGAGTTTGTGGGAGGGTCATTCATTAGTAGAGGCATTGGGGGATGCGAACCCACTACTGGCAGTGTGGTGTGCCTTGTCAATTTCAAAACACACACACAAAAAAGCCCTAATGGGGTGCTATGACAATTTTAGCACCCAAGGTCACCCAGAAAGCATCATGACACTTCCCCCAAGAAAACTGAATGGACATTTTAAGCTCTTATGATGGGGACGGAGCAAACAAACACAAGCAAAAAAACAGGCAATGGCAGGGGGAGTGGGGCAGGGGGAGGGGGAGTGGGAGTGGTGGCACCCCAGGACGTTTGCCCCCCTTGACCCACCCAGATATGCCAATGCTTCATGGTTGACTGGAGTTTTTAACTGGCTCTTCCAAGTCAATGTTCAACTCCCAGACCACGATGTCTCTGATTAGATTTTCCAGCCTTCTAAATTAAACTGCAGCTGCTGAAAGGCTTGGGTAAACCTCTTTGGTCTGGGCAAGCCAGTGTACACCTTGAAAAGTGGGATGAAAATACGATACACAACCACAAAAACAAATTAAGCCCACCTTGTGATGAAACGGTGCACGTACTTCCAACGCCCACCTGAGCACGGCCATTGGGCGCATCACTTCCTGTCTTCCAGATCCCCTCTTCAGCTTGCCCCCTTAGACAAGAAGGAACTAGTTTCTGTTTCCACTTGAATTTTTTCTTCTTTCGGGTTTTATTTCTGTCACAGGATTCCTGATCCTGAGGAGACAAGACTTGATTTGATTTTCCTTTACCTGCCGGACCAATTCCTTGCACTTCCTCTCTGCCTAATGACCCCTTCTGGCCTTTACGCTCCCTTTCCAAAAGTTGCCCGTATTTGCTACTGGACAGTTGACGCTGGGCGAAGGCTCGGAACACCCTGTATTCCATGCTGGTTGTGTCCACATCCTCCAATGGGATTTCTTCCATACTGGCTGAATCAAACAAATTCATGTTCCACCTGCAAAGATCATCAACAATAATTAATCTCCTCAATCATATTTACTGTACTAATCAGAAATCCCTCCTGTCAACTCAAAAAGATGTTTGGAATTTATCTGGGCCTCATTGCAATGCTGCTAGGTTCTGCATCACAATACTACAAACTGGAGGGGGGAAGTGAGAGTCCCTCAGTGCTTTTTGGCTGATCTATGCAAACAACTTGCTTCCCTTCTTCCTACTGTTTCTGTTTAATTTACTTTCATGCCCTGAAAGACTCCTAAAGAGCTTCAAATATAAAATAGTTAATACATAACATAACAATAACCAAATACACAATAAAACAAATACAGTAGGCAATTAATCTGTGGAACTCCTTGCCACAGGATGTGGTGATGTTGTCTGGCCCGGATGCCTTTAAAAGGTGATTGGATAAACTTCTAGAAGAAAAGTCCATCACAGGTCACAGGCCATGATGGGTGCGTACAACCTCCTGGTTTGAGAAGTAGGCTGTCTCTGATTGCCAGGTGCAAGAGAGCAGCAACAGGATGCAGGCATCTTGTTCTCTTGTGTGCTCCCTGAGGCATCTGGTGGGTCACTGTGAGATACAGGAAGCTGGTCTTTGGCTTAATGTAGTGGGTCTCTTCTTATGTTTAACAAAACCATGGATAAATTAAATATTCCTGACATTTCTACTTTTCAAAGTAAGAGTTGCTTAATACAAGGGCGGCCTATCCACTAAGCCAGTTTTAATTGCTTTTGGCATGCTGATGTCTATGGTCTTGGGCTTGTTCAGGCAAAACCACTGATGTTCCTCTATCTTTAAAACGGCGTCTCAGTTTCAGGTATCCATATTCGGGGCTGTTCCAGAATGGAACCCCAGCAGATACTGGGGCATGCCTGTATTAATTCTTACAAAGCATAGCACTTCACTATTTTTTTTTTTAAACGACACCTCAGTGCAACAAAGAGACAAAAAGGCCAGTCCCCTGGTTCTTAAGCTGCCAGTTTTCAGCTGCTGAAACTGACAAGCAAGTTTTATTTATCTGAGATATGGCAAATGTGCGCTCTCGCTCTCCCCCCCCCCCCATCTAGAAAAATTCACCAAAGGATTAAAGTAGAATCAAGGACCATCTGATGGCATTTGAAGAGGAAGGGGCTCTTGAGATGGGCAATGGGTGTTTTCAGAACTGAAAGCTGTTTGAGAAACTTGGGTAATTCAGTATATTTAACTACACATCTAGCAGCAAAATCTCACAATAACAGTTCAAGGTGGGTTAGACACATGAACCTCTGCAGTTCAGCACACAGTTTTTCTTCTTGTGAAATATCCGCTCTACAGAGAGAAAAACAACTCTGATTTTCCCCAGCTCAGCTAAAAGTGACCTTTCCACGATTGTGCAAGCTCAAGGCAGTCCTCAGAACCGAAGGTAGCAGTCACTCTACTGCTAGGAAATCTATTCAAGATTTTGGATAGTTACTTACCTTTTCCTGATGTTGCACAAACAGCCCCGAAATGCGAATCTGGCTGGTGGGTTTGCTGCTAAAGCTATACTACCCAAAGATTGCCACTTGCCTTTTTTTTTTTTTTTTTTAAAGAAAAACAAGACTTTGGGTGCCCCCAGACCAGCTTTAGGTCCAACTTCTCTACAAGCCGCCTCCGCTCCGGGACACTTTCACTTCCTCCTTGCAACTTCATGGGTTGAGAGGTCAGAAGGTGGAGTCCACTGCCGGGATATGCTAATGCTTGATCCCAAAATTCATTAGCTGGGCCAGACACCCACCCGCTGCTACGTGTCTGACCAACAAAGTCATTTTGCTTGGGCTGTTGGAACAAAATGCCCAGGAACCCCCAGGCCAAACGTGCGCTCCATTTTCTCCAATGCACCCCGATGTCTTGGAAGGATCACGTTTGAAGTTGGGAAAGTGCTTTGAACATTTACAGTGGTGAAAAGCCTTCAATCCTGGTCTGAGATCCAAAATCATCTCACCCACCCACCCCCTAAACGGGTGGGGTCTACTCACATCCCACACCAGGGTGATCAAAGGAACAGCATTCCCCGCCGCCCCGGTTGCCAATAGACAATATACACTTTACCTGCGGTTTAACAGAGGGCACGTGACGATACTACCCACGCGCAACACCACTTTTTGTCTCCGCAAAATGCAGAAAGCATCAACCGGAGCCGCGCAGCCCTGCTCCGAGTTTGGGCTAAATTCTGAGCTAGGAAAAAGAGCCCCCGGCCCTCGCATGAAAGACCTACTAGTTCCGGGGCTCGCGATTTAAAAAGGCGGAAACGTCTGCTGCGAGCACATCTGATTCATTTTTCCTCGCAGCGATCGACTCGTGGGTGTGTACAGGAGGCATGGAACCGCCTATATGGAGGGCCACAGTGACGCCTCGTGGGCAAAACAGTTGTAGCAGGATTTGGAGTTAGATTTTGCAACAGGAGGAGTCAAGGCAACAACTGTTCTTTCTCATCATCATCATCATCAATTTATTCTCGATTTCTTGGTCAACGATTTCTCTGAACGTGGTTCTTCCCACCCTGCTGACCTCATCTTCCCTGCACAAACGAATTTTTTGTGAGTAAATTCGGAAGTGGCGGACTCGCAGGTGAAGGGGAGTCCTCTTACACCAACAACTAATTTAATGGCTTCTGCTCGATGAAGTCCTTGGGCTTGGAGGGTTGTTGTTGTTGGCTGCTAGACCAGAGCGGCACTTTCCAGCAAATCGGGGGGTTGGGGGCAGCTGTTCCGCCCCTCTCTACCCTAAGCACCAAAATACGCAGCCCAAGCGGCGTCATAGCACAGCCCTGTCCGGGTTGACTCCGAATCGCGTGCGAGTGGATTGCACTTGTTTCAGCCTTGCAAAAGAAAAAAGAAAAAAAAAGTGGGACTTACTCCAACCTAAGTTTGGTGAGTTTGGGAGTTCTTCGCCCATTACTCTGCAGTTTTTGAATTCGGATGGGCACGCAGGTTAAGCAGACTTTTTCAATCACCAACCACGTGGGTTCTTCGTTCAGACGATCCGGGATGCTTGCAGAGGGACTTTCTACGCCTTCTGCAGGCCTCGCCTTCCTGGCTCCCAGTCTCCGTTCTTTCTTACTGCTGTCCCCAAAAAAAGAGGCTCGCTTTCGCCTCCAGGTGCGCGAGAGGTGGGGTCTGCACGTGCCCCTGCGCCTTGCTTGTGGATCGCCTCTGGATGGGATTTTGCGCCCTTTCCGGGACAGACGTTTCTGAGTGTCTGCGACGAGAGTACTGTCTTCAGCGAGAATTACATGAAGCTATTTCTCCAAGGGGGAAGGGTGTGGGGTATTTGAGGGTGGGAGTGGGCTGTTAAGATCATCTCTACAGATGGGACACTTAGGGAACAATTCAGCCCTTTGCAAATAAAAGAGGTCGCCAATAGTGAGGTCGCACATAAAGAGGATTGAGTGTAATAATGATAATATAATGTGGGTAACTGGTAATTAGGGAACTACAGAGATGGGGGGGGGAAGTGGTATTCTGCTGATGCTCACAGGTTTGAATCTCTGTGGCGTTCAAACCATGTAAGGCCTGGTGAGCCCTGACTCAAATTATCCCTTTACTTGGTTTGGCTAAAAACAGTGATACTGGAGACAGCAGCTGCCAGCTATACTACTTTTGTTTGTGTTTCCAAAGGAGGATTCTGTATTTACCTCGGAGTAACTCCCATTTTTTGGGGTGGATATGCCTAGGATTCTGATTTGCTTTTCTCCTCCAGTAGGTCTGAAAAAGACCTGCTGGATGATCAATATCAAATACAGTCAGTCCTCATTATCTGCTTGGGTTGGGTTCCTGGATAGTGAATTCACAGATAACAGACCATTGTTCCTGTGGATCAAAGGGGTTAGTTGTAAGGGGTATCTTATCTGCCCTCAGAAGAATCCAGCAGAGACCCACAGGAAGCCAGCAAAGTGCAACCACAAGTGCCAGAAGATCTCTGAATGCTGCAGAGCCCTTCCAGAGGCTGCAGGGATTTTCAGAATGACACCTGCAACCAGAATGGACCCCTTAAACATGGCCAGCAGATGCTTCTGCCAGCCATTTTAAAGGGGCCAGTGCTGGTCACAGGTGCCATTCTGGAGGTCCCTGCAGCCTCTGGAAGATCTCTGCATAGTAGATAACGAGGAAAATAGCAATTCTGCCCTTCGCAGATAAGAGAGGTCACCAGTAGTGAGGGGGTATATAAAGAGGATTGAGTGTAATTATGGTAATATAATGTGGAAAACTTCAGCACAAGTGTATATGGTACTGATTTATTGATATCTTATGTAAGCAGCTTTGGAAAACTGCCTTGCCAAAAGCTGTAAGGATATGTTTTAAATAAATGAGGCACAATGAGTCTGTGAGAACTAATTCAGGCATCTTTAGACAGAAACAAACTGAAGTCAGGTATGCTCTTTCCCTCTGTGCTTGCTTCTTTGACATGACTTGGGTTGCCTTGCATTTTATAGGGCCTGCCGGTCAGCTGATGGCATTCAAATGATCAGACTGCCTAGGCCCTAGGCAATGTCCTCCTCTAAAGGGCCCTCTTTGCTGGAAGTTGTTTGCATGGCCTCCTTACTGGTGGACCTGAGTGTAATTGGTGTAGGAGGCAAGGCTGCAGGGAGAGTGGCTGCAGGGAGACCTGGTCCAAGCCTTGGTTTTCCTGCTTCAGGCAGGGGATTGGCCTTGAAGGGACCGTCTAGTTCTTTTATTCTAAGACATGCAGCTTTCTTCTCTGTCAGTTTATTCCCGATTTTTCTCTTACCGTGTTTTGACTTGGCCCTGACAGAGTTAAGGAATCCGTCTTTTTATATAACTGGAACATGTACCACATGATCAGCCATTGTGTGGTGAATCTCCCTGTCCCACTAGCAGCTACTAGGAATGAGGGTTCAGGAGACAGACTCTCACAATAGGTCCCCTTGCCCCATTGGCGTTATTCACTCGGTACGCTGGGCGGGACTTACCGTTGAGCGGCAGTCCGCCCGTTGCGTCACGCCACGTTCCACTGCTTTCCCGCCTGCCCTGGGAAAGCAGCAGAACGCGGCGTGACGCAACGGGCGGACTGCCGCTCAAACGTAAGTCCTGCCCAGCATACCGGGTGAATAACGTCACTGCCTTGCCCTGAGGTCATTGCCCAGGTACCTCAACCTATGGAGTCCTGACAAAGCTTGTATTGCACTGGCCTGCCACCCTAATTGTCAGCCCCAAGCATTGGGGGACTTGCGCTGTAGATAGGTTATGTATAGAGCTAGACTCCTATTTTCACACAGCACCATCGTGGACAATGGTAGCTTTTGGCGTAGCAGCAGAAATTTGGGTTATGGTCAGTGGCAAAGTATGATAATGTTGGATGGCCTAAACTCCAAATGCAGGCTGAGGTGAAATTGTGGGAGGCCTTTCACTTGTCAGCCTTTTGTAGCTGCCCTTCCTGGAGTTTTATGTAATCTGCCATTTACTATTTGAATCTGTAAAAAGCCTGCCCAGAAACATCCTACCCCTCAGGGAAGTGGGGGATTGTGCATGAAACAATACTGGCTTTGTTAGACGCACCTGTTGCTCAGCTGCCCCCTTCTTCTGCTGAAAAGGGCTGTTAGGAAACACCACACATTGAAGGGCGTCTGTTGCTCCTCGAGGACCTCAGGCTAACAAACCGTCTTCAGAAACTAACTTGGCCCCTGCTGGTGTCATTGTCCCTGATTAGATAACCAGTCGGAGTCCCTGGGAGATTCTTATGCGCCAGCATGATTTTTCCTGCCTGTTTTCAACATTTTTTTTTTGTTATGCATGTCTTACACATGGAGTGTTGTGCTTTGTTCTTTTTGTGAACTCAAAAAATAAGAGTGAGGTGTGACCTCCAACTGCCAAACACTTGCCTGCACCTATTATATGTAGATTTAGTTGCCTGACTGCCCTTAAAAGGATCCAAGGCTGGTAGAGCCCTTTGGATCTGTAAGCTTATGTTCAGAGTTCATGTAAAAGTGTGTCTAAGGATCTGGACCTGGCAGAGCAGGGGCAGCTGCCCCTGTTCATATGCCCCATTCACTGATAATTTGTGTGTGTCTAATTCTGACATCAAACAGTGTGTGTGTGTGTGTGTGTGTGTGTGTGTGTGTGTGAACAGAGCTGAACCAACCCCTGCTGTCCCTTCCTGCAGTCTGTTGAGTGTCCTTTTTCCCCTTCAGTGGCCCCAAAGGTGAGACAGGTTAAAAGTGTCTGAGGAGACGGACCACAGCGAGGTATGGGGAGAAGGTAGAGAAGGTTCACCTATCTTAGCAGACCACCTGTTTTGTTGCTAAAATTAGATTTCTCCACACCTCCTGCTTGAAATCATGAATGTCAACCATCACTCCCCTGTTATGTTTAGGTTAGACCTACGAGGCCAAGTGATGAATTACAAAATCTTTGGTTGAAATCTTGCTTCTGCCATGAGGACGGGGAGGAATAAGGGGTGCGTGGATACGGTGGGAATGGAGCCTTGGTGCACACCAGATCCTATCCCCTCTTTTGAAAGCCTTTCCACCCTCTTTGTCTCCCCAGACTCGCACCAGCTATAGAGCTGATTCTGCCTCTAAGGAGACCCATTGTTGAGTGGGAGGCTTACAGAGGGGTAAGGAGAAATAATTTCCCTTTCTTCTCCAAAGCTTCCTGATCTCCCCCCACCCCGATTAGTTAGAATCAGTGGTGTCATTCAAATGATTTAGGAACAGGAACTCACTTTTGATTGGCACTTGTCGGGAACCTGGAACCAGCCACGGAGACCCGTTAGGATCCGGAATGCCCGTTCTGGTCCGTTCCCCCTGAATGACATCACTGGTTAGAATGCTACCATTTTTTGGCTTGACTGCACTGGGGGTGGTAGGGGAGAAAGGGAAGGATAGGATTGGGCTCTGAGTAGCTTGACTATGATTTGAACAGGACGGGGCTGGCTTCCTGATTCATATCTTAGGGCACAATCCTAGCCATCTTTCTAGCACAGATGCAGCCATGCCAATAGGGTGTGGGGGGACAATCACAGAGGCCTCCTCGAGGTAAGGGAATGTTTGTTTTGTTAACTTGGGGCAGCATTGTGGCTGCATCAGGCCTGTAAAGTGGGATAGGATTGGGCCCTTATGCTATGCTAACATTC
Source organism: Lerista edwardsae (assembly GCA_029204185.1). Lineage (NCBI taxonomy): Eukaryota > Metazoa > Chordata > Lepidosauria > Squamata > Scincidae > Lerista > Lerista edwardsae. The sequence continues at coordinate 2,500,990 of JAJKFI010000003.1, read as the reverse complement.
ATGCTGGTAAGGAGGCTAATTTGTCGTTCTGTACTGCAAAACAGGATAATATACAAGGGGGCATGTATGCACTAGGTAAAGGGGCTTAGGAAGAGGATATGTGAGCACTGAAGAGGGGTAGGGTAGTAATCAAGACAACACCTTGACTCTTTGACACACTGCAGGTCCTTGCTTAAAAGAAAATGGCCCACCCTTCTTTATATTAAAAAATTTATTGAGATGATGTAATTACAAGCATATAAAAATTATTTGCAACTCACTGGCCCTGAGAAGAGGCAATCTTGCTTGCTTTGTTACATTCATTCAATCCAATCCCTTAACCCGACACCTTGAAGGAAAAAAATAAAAGCGCCATCATCATCGACTATAATTTACTTTGGAAAACAAAAAAAGATTTTGTGTTTTCAAACACAGACCTTTGCAGTAGCAACGTGCCCATGGTCACAGTTGTTCAAGGACAAATGGTGAAGGTCTGCAGCTTTAGCCCTTGTGTGAATTGCAGGGTTGGTTTTGTGTGGAGTACTTAAAGATGAGTGTTTAGGGCAGGGCTGTTCCCCAGCATGTTAAGACAAGGTTTCCTATTAGTTCTGGAACTGACATTTAGTCCTGGCTATTGTTGGCTGTCATTGTTTGTGTAAGGAAGTATGGAACATCATGACAATATGAACGAACGGATTTTACACTGCATTATAACCAACTAGACCAATGGATGTCCTTTTCATTTACTGTAATGCCCTGTTTGGAAGCCAGAACTCAGATATAATTCTGGAGAATGAAAACCCCACTGTTTGTTCCCGTTGTCATTTTACCTTGCTCTTTCAACTGCCATCGGGTTTCCTTTTCCAGTCAGCCACGGAAATGGCTTCTGGCCAGATCCATGATCTCATGGTGCGTAAATAACATTTGTCCATACAATCTGGGATCCTTCCATCGAGAAGAAGTGAAAAAAACCTGCTCTTAGATTTAGAGCACAATTCTAACCTGGAGTTAGGCTGGCACAGTTAGGTCAGCAAAGTTTGGCTGGCACAAGATGCACCATAAAGTATGTTTGGACCACTCTCTGAGTCAGAGGCCAGCCCACAGACATGCGCCATCCTCTCTGACTCAGAGAGTGGTCCAAATATGCTTTACGGTGGCCCTTGTGCCAGCCAAGCTTTGCTGGCCTAACTGTGCCGGCCTAACTCCAGGTTAGGATTGTGCCCTTAGAATTTTGTGTCAACATTTTGTGTTGACAGTTGTGACTGAAGGGGATGTTATGTTTTTCAGAAGTACTTGGAAGACAGAGCCAACTATACAGTACATAAGAATTTTGAAGAAAGGGAACTGCAAATTCTGAAACAGTAAGTGGAATTTGAGCCCTTGCCAATCTATAAAACAGTTATTCCGAAAGTGGTGAAGTAAGCAATGAGCTCATTAGAAACAACTTGCTAAAACAACTCATTAATGTTGGGTTATCTTTTCAGAAGGAGCAGCACTGCTGGAACTAGGTTTGTCTGCTAAGCAGCTCTTGGCCAGCATGTGCAGATTGAAAAGGCCGATGTATAAGTATGTATGGGAGCTTTGGGGGGGGGGGAAGTAGAGAGGACAGCCTGTGGGAAGACTGATGTGCAAGCAAAGAGAAGGGAAACCGGCCAATAACATCTGTGTGAAATGGAACGTTTTACGTGTTTGTAAAATTATTTTCTTCATACATTGCATTTTTAAATATAAAAATGTTTCTATCAGTAGTACATTTTGTTTCTCTAATAAACATAGAAAAAAATCCCCAAAACAGGATTTTGCTCATTTTTTTTCTAGTGAATACCACTGCAAAACCTATGCACTAGTGAGTGACTGACACTGCTAAGACCCCCAACCAATATGCAGGACTGTGTGAGTTCCATGGCTAAATCACACAAATATGGAAAAAGCTAGTATTGGGTGCAGAGTTGCACATCTTGAGAATCTCAGCTCTGATTTTTCTCTTTGCACAGCACATTTCTACCTTTTGAGGTTCAGAAAAGAGGTTTGGAAGTGTGTGGTGAAATCTCAGAAACTATAAGGGCAGCTGAGCAGTGGAACTGGGGGGGGAGGCGGGCTGGGGCTTCCGTGCTCATCAGAGTTTTTTTGCCCCACTGCAACTTTAAGAAGCAGAACACATTATGCAAATTAAGCAAGTAGATGCAAATTTGTTTAATCTGCATATCAGATACAAGTTTTAAAAAGTCACATTTCTTGAAGCAGAGTTTAAGCTACATTGGCACAGAATGTTCATTTCTTTAGTGGGAAATATACACAACCCTGTCAATGGCTTCTGTGAAGTGTGGTTGTTGTAGCATTGGCAGTGTTCAGTTGCCAGGTGTACACATGAACATCTTTGTGGTATTGAAGCATGGGGCAGGGGAAACATAGTGCTGACTTCAGCACAACCTAAAAATAACCCCTTGAGCCTGAAAGAGTCAAGACTTCCTACCTACAAAAAGTGTATCCAAAACTCAGGTTCGCAAAACCAATCTGGAGCAGCCAGAAAGGAAAGCATCTAAACTTAGCGGATCAAGAAGGCAATTCTTTGTTATTAGAACATGGCCAGAAATCTGAATGGAACAGGATCGAAAAATAATACAAATAGAGATCAGACTAAACATTTGATCTGTGGTTTTTTTTTTTTTTTTTTTGAGCTTACGGTTATCTTGACACGGGGGTGTATAGGCCAGCCCTGGGAAAGCTTTCAGAAAGGCTAAGCCGCCATTTTGAAGGCGCTAACCCCTTTCTTTCTCCTCCTCTGCTAAGGGCGGTATGCAAAGCCAACTGTACTCTTGCCTCTGCAGATATCCTGATGGCTCAAAAGAGCCAGTCAAATAAGAATCTAGGTTTCATTAAAACCTTCATTTGAGCCGGAAAGGACCTGCCAAAGGAATGGAGAAATCAACTGCATGTTGTTAGAGATTCTCCTACTTATTTCTGCAGTATTGAGGTGTTTGAATCAGGTTTATGTGCATCGGAAGTTAGTGGACACTTCCAAGACTTGGCACCAGCTGAAGATATGCTGATCGGACCGGTAACTGGAGGTCTCTCCATTTCTCCCAGCCTGAACCCTGACTGCAATCCAATGTCTTCCACCTACATGGCGAGAACCAATGGACAGGATGGGACAGGCAACTGGAGGCACTTTGTGGCCCCCTTGTGATATTTGTCGTTCTTTGTTCTTGCGCTGGGATCACGTTGTGAGACTTTGCCCAGAAAATACTAGTGCTACATTTCCATAGGAAAGCCTTCAGAATAAGCAAAAACCTGACATTTTGCTCCATAAAGGACATTTAAAAAGGCCAACAGCAGGTTAATTAGAAAAGAAAAACCCAAACCAACCAACCAAAGATGGGGAAAAAGCCAACCACCCCAGGGCGAGGGAGACTTTAGAGGAACACTGTTGTCACGCTACGTTTCTCCCGTTCTTCCTGCTCCAAATTTTGTCGCCAACAACACCCTTGCCAAGGGACTCATTTTGCGAAGGTGCTCTGGGGTCCTGCATGGTCTCCAAGGTAAACGCTAAGTCCTAGGTCACATTTCTCATCCCAAGTATGCCTCTGTACAGACTGTTCATCCACAGACCAAAGAGAAGCAGAGGGACTGGTGTCTTCAGCACTCGTCTTCCTGGTATATTTGCTCATCCAGTTCCTGAGATTCAAGATGCTCTAGGCGGTCAGTGCGGCCGCTCATAATCTCATCAGGGGTCTTCATGAACCTGCAAAAGCAAGGAATATGGAGAAATCGCGTGGGATTGGGTTTGCTTTAAAATTTTGCAAGGCGATGCTTTTTTCTTCTACAGTGGGCTCTCCTTATTTGGAGATCATTTGGACACAAAGTATTATTAATACAGTCTTATTTATATAGCAATACTTTTATTACTGATAAATTAATACTATTAAATTAATACATATTAATTTAATTTTAATTTAATATTAAATTAATACATTATTATGTATTAATTAATTAAAATAAGTTAATATTTGGATACAAATTCAAGCATCCGTGGATGCAAGGCCCATGGCTGGAGCGCCTCAGAAAGCCTCCTGATGCAGCAATGTCTGGTTTGTGCTGGTAATTTCTGGTCACCTCCAGGAAGTGTTCTGAGGCATGGGTAGGCAGTGGGTTCTGAGGAGGCCAGGAGGTGGAGCACAACCTCTGGAGAGCCGAGAGCAGCCCCCAGATAAGTTTTGTGGCACTGCATTGTCTCCCCATGTGGATTCCGTATCCATGGATTTTGGTATCTGCGGGAAGTCATGGAACGGATTCCTCAGATACCAAGGGCCCACTGCATTTGCATTTTTCAAGACTCTTAGTTTTTGTAAGAAACAGGTCATTATGAACAAAATACCAGCTAAGTCAGATTTTCCGGTATCGTGGCTTTTGGAAGTCCTTCTCCAAGGAAGTTCTTCAGTTTGTCTGCCAAGAAACTCCTACATATTGATCGCGCGCGCACGCACGCATGTGTGTGTTGCAGGGAGTTCTGGGAAGGCAAAGTCAATTCACATAGGGCACTGGCTAAGTCTGTCAGGCGTAACCTTTTATAGAGTCACAGGATTGGAAGGTGTCTTCAAGACCATCTGTTCCAATTCCCTGAAGCAGGCAAGTCCTCTCCAGAGCATCTCCAAACAAAGACTGTCAAATATATGTTTGAAGCCTTCTGAAGCTTTAACACTTCCCTCAGTAATCCACCCTTCTCAAACTGCTCTTACCAATAATAATTTCTTCCTGATATCCAACTGAAAGCTCTCCTCCTGCAGCTTAAACCCGTTAGATTTCACTTTCCTGAGTGATAACACATTCCTGAGAATAAGCACCATTGAACGCAATGGGACTTAATTCCGACTAAACATGGACAGGATTGTGCTGTTAGTTCTGCATTTTGGGGCAGCAGAGAACAAATACCTGAACACTTCCCTATGGTTGCATATGGCAGGGAGGAACGGCATTAGATAATTTGTCTCTTGGAAAAACTGAACAAGTTACAGGAACTCCCAGAATTCTACAGTGCTTCTCAACCAGGGTGCCACAGCATACTGGTGTGTTGCAGAAGGTCCGCAAATGTGCAGCAGTTTGGAGCACAACGGTTGAACATCACTGAAAAACTCTTCCAGGTTTTGCCTGCAGAGGAAGAGGGACTGACAATTTGTTACTACGACAGTTACCGTAGAAACAGAGAAACCAAAAGAGGTTTTCAGTGAGGTTCACCTGCTGTGCTCCAAACTCCCGCGGCATACCTGTGGACCTTTCGTGGCACACCAGTGTGCCATGGCATATCGGTTAAAAATCACAGCTCTAATCCTTGCTACTGTCCTGTTTTAGAGAGGTGATTTTCATTTATAATCTCGACCAGCTCTACATCCTTCGGATCACACCATTTTCTCAAAATGTATCCACTACTGAAGCATTAAATTCAATCCTCCAGTCTGGGTCCAGGGTATAAGGAATGCTAGCTCTGACTTGTTCTGAATGGTATTGGGTTTTTCCCTTCTGTTAATGCAGTCCTACAATTTGCCATTTGCTGAGGGTAAGCAGCAACTTGACCCAGATTATTGGCAAACAGTCCAGCTGAGGGGAGAGAGCTTAACTCATAGCCACCACCATGATCTCAGATTACAAACTGATGAGGATCTTGATTTTACCAGTTTCTAAAACTAAAACCCTCTCAGTTGCAGGGGAGGAGCTTTATTTCCAGCTGCGCTCACTTCACGTCAGTAGGAAAAACCAATCTCTTTCACAACTTCCCCCAGCTCTGTCTGCAAGTCAATACAGAAAAAGAAAATCCCACACCGAAGAAGGAAGAAGAATGAGGAAGTGCTGTATTACCTGAACAAAAGCCTTTGTCCCGGCTCCTTTCTGATAATATTTAGTTTATAGTAGTGGCGCAGGGCTCGAGACATTTTCTCATAGGTCATATTTGTTCTGTTCTGTTCACGTCCAAGTCAAAGAAGAAAAGCATTAAGGAAGAATTCAACCAGAGCAGGAACAAGAACAAGGAGGAAGGAATGGTGCTGTTTTTCCGCCTTTGCTGCCATCAACCTGTGTGCGCGCGTAGAGTTCCCACCCTTCTGTCTCACAAGCCGGACCAAAAAACAGAACTCGGGATACAGACCAAAGGCTGTGAATAGGCGCAAGCTTTACTGGCGTCAGCAGAGGCAAGGAGTGAGTGGACCCCAATGCTATTGCCTCCCAAACAAGGAACTGGTTGCCCTTGGACAAAATTCTGCTGCACACGGAGATGCTGTTGCAGTGAAGACAAACCCTCCATCATTGACTGAGACCACCAGTCCTCACTGGCAGGGGAGAGTGGACTCTCTTTCCTCTCCCTCCCAACCAGGGTTTCTGCAATATGCAAACCTCCACATACCCTCTCCCCATCACAGTGCCTGGAAAGATTGAACTCCTCCCAGTGATGGCCCAGTGGGCACCCTTTGTTCGCCGGTAAGTGACGTAAGTCACTTGGTAAAGGAAAGGAGCGTGCACTTGGGGGCGCTGTTGTGATCAAGACAACACTTGCAGCCAAAGATGGTCAATATTTATCCACTAAGTCAGTAGTTCCCAAACTGTTAGTTGGGACCCACCAATGGGTCATGGGCCAATTTCAGGTGGGACACGAAACACCTAGGGCAGCCATATTGAAAATATGGGAAGATGGGATGCTGGAAAGGGGAGAGGGCTGTGTGGTTATTTTGCTTGTGTCAAGGTTGTAAATAGGCTTTTTCCTTTCTGATTCACTTTGCTATTGGAAAATGGCTGAGAAATAACCCAATTTAGTGCTGCATTCTCGGGAAAGCAACAGGATCTGACATCACAATGATGGCCCACTTCCGGTGGGTCCTGAATAGATTGTCATTCGGGTCCCAGTGCTAAAAAGTTTGAGAACTACTGCACTAAGTCTACGTGAAAGGAAGGTTTGTGCATAGTTAAACTTCTAGCAACAGGCTTCCATCTTTGTTGAGCTGTATGTTGGCAACACTTGCTGTGCTTTACCTTGTGGTTTCCCCAAAGCCGGGCCAGCCCATTAGGATCCACTATTCGAAATATCTTGGATTCCCTGTCCTCCCACCGGATGAAGTTTTCGTACCGGGTGTCAGAGAGCAGCTGGTAGACATAATCCCAAAGGAGTCTGCAGTCTGTGGAGAAAAAGACACAACAGTTTTCAAAAGTCGCCTTTGGGCAATTTGCCATAACTGAGTCACGAAGAAAATGATGGATGCAAAACATTCAGAGTTCAGTGGAAAGAAATAAGAACTGCCATGCTGAGTCAGACATCACCGTCCAGCTTGCCCTGAACTCTGCTAATAGCTGCCGCTCGCGTGCCTCTATGAAGCCACGAGGAGGGCACAAAGGCCATGGCCTCTTTCTGATTGTCCTCTGCGTCTGGTATTCTGAGACATGCAGCCACTATACCTATACAGCAGGGATTTTCAATGATTTTCTTCTCATGGCACACTGACCTCTATGATCTTCTCTATGGTCTTTGCCCAGTGGTGTCATCTAAATGATTTAAGAACAGGTACTCACTTTTGATTGGCACGTGTTGGGAACCGCCCACCGGAAGTGACGTCATAAGCCGGAAGTGATGTCGTGGCAGGAAGGGACATGAAAAAAGCTCTTTTTGAGGCCTCAGACAATTTTAAACTGACCCAACAGTATTCCACAGCACCCCCAGAACATGTTAAGGAGGCCTGGCATCATGTTAAAGTGACCCAACAGTTCCAAAACCCCAGAGCAGCTCATTTTTCAGTGGCAAGGCAAGGCAAGGCTCCGCTCGCTGCCTGCCTGCCTGCCTGGCTCTGAGAACGTGCAGTCAACTCAAACGTGCAGGAAATTCAAACGTTGCAGGGGGCGGAGTCGATGAGTGGGCGGGTGAATGGGCGGGGCCAGCCCTAATCCTAGGAACCGGTACTAGCGTACCCCCGCGTACCCCCTGCATGACGTCACTGTCTTTGCCTCTTGTGATGTCACTTCCAGCTTCTGGGACTCGTCTTGGTTCTGTGACTCTGTTTCAAGGACAACCATCTCTAGTAACAAATTGACAACTAATTGGCAGAGCCAGCAGATTAAGACCATTTGGGACTATACACAGTTGTCCTAGGAACAGCGCCACAGAACCTGGAGGAGTTTTCAGCTATGCTCCAAACTCCCGCAGCACACCTGAGGGCCTTTTGCGGCACACAGGTTGAAAACTGCTGTTCTTGTAGCGGTGTAATGTGTGAAAGCAGTGTCTGAGAAGACATGCATAAGACTGGGCGACGAGTCGTCTATTATTGCAACATTTTCTGTTTGGGTTGCTTTCTGGTCAGGGGGGAAATAACATGTCCCCAGTACTACATTATTTTTGGAGGTTTGGTATTCTACCACACTGGTAGCGTGACTGAATTTGCACTCTGTGCCTTTTGAAAAATACGTTTTGAGCACAAGATGTCTGGGTCCATCTTGGTTTGAGTGGAACCAGTTCTTTTTGTCTGTTTCTCTGTATCTAGTTGGGGGGGGGAAGTTCAAGGCCGTTTGTGGTACCAAAAATAAAATTCAGAACATTATAGAAGTTCAAAGCCCAGTCAGATACCACTTCCACAGCATACAATCCAACAAATAAGCCCTCAAAAATCCTTGGATAAAAAACCTAGTCTTGAATAAAAGCAAAATGGTTTACAACAATGTTTCTCAAACTGTGGCTTGGGACCTGCGGCCTGATGTCAGGTGGGTTGTGGACAGCTGGGAGCTGCCATAAGAGTAAGGGGCCTGACTCTTGCTACATTCCTTCTGTGAGTGTTGACACTTTGAATTTTCAATTGATGGTTCTGTTTAAATTTTGTTTTTAGTTCTGTGCTTTATATAATATTTGTCCCAATCTTGCTTTCTGTCAGGGATGTCTCATGGTTGTGCAGTCGCTGCAGTCCAAGCATGCCAGTTAGCATTCCAGGAGTGTCATGTGATTATGTCACAATGATGTCACTTCCTGCTTGATGATGTCACTTCCAAGTCACTATGACATCATTTCCAGGTTAATGGCATCACTTCTGGTGGTTCCAGACATGAGTGCCATTTTAAAAAGTGGGTCCCGGTCTAAAACACTTGAGAACCAGTGGTTCCAATAACTGGAAAAACTGATTTATCTACTGTAGATCCATAGAAGTCAGGATTTCAACCTGAAGGCCTGGATCATCTTGGTTAATGACCAAGGCAGGAGGAATACAAAAGAGAAATTGCAACTACGTAAGGGAACCCAGCTAGGATGGAATTTACATAGCTGGTGTTAGGATTTTATTTAATTTGAATCTAATTTCAAGTGCCAGCTTTCACTTGTTTGAATTGTGCCCACTTTCTCTTTTTCTGGCAGTGCAAACGTATGTATATCTATTCAGGAACAAGTCTCATTAAATTTAATGGGACTAGTCCTAGGTAAGTGTGCACAGGATGAAGGCTTTGATAAACTATTTTGGAAAATTCACTGACCAGTTTCGGAGACCAGTGGAAAGCAAGTTCTCCTCGTTCTTGCTCACGGATGCTAAAGCACAAGAGCTAGGATTAGCTAGGTCAGTTGGCTCCCCAGCCACACATCAGCCTGTGTGCTGGGGGAACCCCATTAACTGGGGTCACCCAAAGTAGGAAGAAAAGCATGGAAGGACACTGACGGTTTTTCCCCTTCCAGGTTGCAGAGATGTGACAGGACACAACACTCTGCACGTGGCACAACTCCTTGTACATGGGGAAAATTGGACACAAGGGCTGCCTTGCTTTCCCTTCCCCATCACTGCAAGCTAAGCTGTGGTGGCTTCAGTGGACCCCCACAGTAATTTGGGTTATCGCCCTAACATGCCAGGAGTGAGTGAACAATCTCCCCACCTAACATCAGAGCTTGGCCTCAGTTAGTGAAATCATGCATCGTGTCAACGAGTCATTTGCAAATGGAACAGAAAATATCAACATTCAGCCTGCATGAAGCTCCGGTTCCAAATTTGCATAACACCTGTAAAAGCCATGCAATTACTCCAAGACTATTAAGCGATTCAAGACCTTCTCTTTGAAAAATTTGGATTGCAATTTTCCTCTGGTAAATAACCCAGAGCTCCAATTAAAGGTCCAACAGGGGACTTCAATTTTGTTTACTCTCCTCCCCCTCCCATCTCCTCTTACATTTTGTGACAGTGTTTTGAAAGTGAGAACGCTAAAAGCCATGCCCCCACCATGAATGGATCGTACAACACAAGCAACTGAATGGAAAAATCCAGAATTGCTGTCTGAAGAACTGCAGTTCCCAGTGTGTGGTGGCAGTGAAGAAGGCCAATTCCATACTCAGGAGAATTAAAAAGGGTGTTGGAACTCCTTGCCACAGGAGGTGGTGATGCCGTCTGGCCAATTTAAAAGGGGATTGGACAGATTTATGGAAGAAAACTCCGTCACAGATCACAAGCTATGACGGGTATGCCCAGTCTGAGATTAGCTAGTTGGTCAACAAGAGGGCTTACCATGGATGGCAGGTTTATTTTTTTTACTGATGAGGAAGGAAAGGTGTGTTCAGTAGGTTTCATGACTTAAAAATTGGTCACTTGTGTTTAATAAAGAGCAAGCTGAGATTTGGGTATCCTAGTGATTTTTGATTTTTTTCTTCTCAAGGCACACTGACCTCTATGATCTTCTCTATGATCTTTGCCTCTTGTGATGTCACGTCCGGCTTCTGGGAGACTCTTTTGGGCTCTGTGGCTCTGCTCTAGGGCAACTGACTGTAGTAACAAATTGTCTGTCCATTTTTTGACACTGTTACTACAGACAGTTGCCCTAGAAACAGAGCTGCGGAACCCAGAAGAGTTTTCCAGCAATTTTCAACTGCTGGGCTCCAAACTCCTGCGGCACACTTATGGACCTTTTGCAGCACACCAATGTGCCAAGGCACACGGGTTGAAAATTGCTGGCCTAAGTGGCTGCTCCTAAGTCTGGTATATGTAAAGGCATCTTTTCATGGGGTCCATCTATGCAGGCAGAAACACTCCGGCCATGTGAAAAGGGGGGCCTTAGAGTTGGAAGTACAGGTCTGTCCTCCTTATCTGTGAATTCGGGATGTGCAGATTTGACCCAATGCGGCTCAAATCAGTGGGTCTCAACCCCCATCAGGAGGGCTGACCAGTAGGTGGTCTGAGGCCTGGAGAAGCATCATGCGGCCTCTACTAAGCCCTGGAAGGCCTTACAAGTGCATTTCATGAACATCAGAAGTATGTTGGTAAAGACTTCCAGGGTGTGGGCCTTGAGACTATTGCCTGGACCCAGTTGACAGCCCCAACCACGGACTTGCTTATCTGTGGTTTTTGGCTTCTGCAGGGGTTCTGGGTATGGAATTCCTGTGGGTGCCGAGGGCCACTTGTTACAAACCAGAAAGCCCTCAGTTCAAACCTTTCCTCAGCCACTAAATTTTGACATTATGCAAGCTGCCATTCTCTCACCCTCGGCTGCCACCTATATTATTCGTGAATATACAGGGTTTTTGTAAGGATAACTGAAGTACTGCAAGGGGGCACCTTTAATATAATTATTATCATTAACATTCTCATCATTATTAATTAACTAAAGATGAAATTGTAATTTTGGAAGCGTGGTGTTGCTTTCTGAGTTGCTTGAGAGAAGAAAAAATGGCTTCGTGGATGCGTTTCGTAAGCTGTGCTCTAGAGGTCAGGGCACATGGAAACGGAAACTTGCAACCATGCGGTATTTAAGGTGAACGAGCAAGCAGAGATGTAAGTACCGTCTTTTTATGGCTTTGACTGTGATTGGCTCCAGCCAAAGGTATTCATAGTTAGATTGGAACCCTGGAGCCAAATAAGGAGCAGCTTCTCACAGCAAACTGGTCTTTCCAGCATAGATTTTACAAACGATCTTCTCCTTGTTTCATGTTCTATGCTTATGTAGATTGCCTTCTACAAATCAAAGATCGTCTGAACCAGAAATCCTAAATTCAGAAAATCAGAGGACTAAATCCAAATATGGCGTGTCTGCGGTTGGCAAGCACCTGTACGTGCCTGACTGTGCCAGTGTCCTCTCCAAAGGTGAGAGTTGTGAGTAGTGTGTGAGAGAGAGAGAACCTAGGACACCTTGGCTGATCTGTGTACCAAGAAGTGTGAAGGCCCAAAGATTAGCTGCAGAGCTCCTAACTGCAGAGCTCCTTGAGAGATTCGGCAAGGGCTCCAAGGAACAATGACTTCTGCCACTTGATTCTCCTTGAAGCCTTATAAAATTGTAGCATGTTGAGAGACAAACTCTCCTGCCACAAGCACTTGGTGTTGTTGAAGGGCTCACTCCTTGCCTGAAGCTGTTGTTTCAACCCAACTCAAGGTTCTGCACGGTGGGTGGGATGCTCAGCTCCTTCTGGTTTCTGTCCCATTCCTGCTGCAGCATTCTCCCTCTCCTCTCTTTCTGCCCAAACCACACAAACCCCAGTTCCTTAACCCTTGGCCCCTCTCAGTAATCTCTAGAGATGTGCTCAAGTCAGTAAGCTCCAGGTACAAGTCGTGTTGCGAGGCAGCGACCCTTTGATTCACGAGGCATAGCATGCACCTGTTGCGACTCGAAATGAGCAAACTATCAAGTCTTTCGAGTCTAGAGTCACAGTCATTTTGAGAGTTGGGAGCCAAGGACTTCCTGGTGCAAAACCTCCCGCTCAGCCTGCCAGCCTCCACCTCTTGGAACCAATCTACCCTCCTACCACATCTGCTGTTGAATGCCAGCTTCTGGATCACCCATGAGGTCTTTTGACGCAACACAGAAGTGCAAAGAAAAAAAACAAAGCCTTGATTTTGCTTTAGCAAGACACCTTTTATGGTGTCTGGAAGGATAACACAAAGTAAGCCGGTACACAAATATTTCAAATCTTTATGTTATGGCCTTTGTACCATAACAGCTCAGAATGTGAAAATTCAGTGGTTCCCAAATGTACTGTGGTCACATTGCCCTCCTTTTGCAGCTGCCTTGTCTTCCCAGCTCTCCTGGGCACCACCATCTTGGGTTGCGGGATCCAAAATGGTGGCATCCAGCAGAGCCAGGAAGAAGAGGCCACTGGGACATTCCACAGTGCCCCTGTGAGTTCCCTGTGGTGCCTGCAGGCGCCGTGGTCCACAATTTGGGAACCACTGCAGTATGCCATTGAAATGAAATCTTTCCCTGTTTCCTTTCCCCACAGAAAGGAGTCTGCTTTTCAAGTTAGATGAGAGTAGCATCCACCACAGCTCAGTTACTGGGCATATGCTTGGCACATAGAAGCATTCAAACTTTGGTGGCTCACGTAAAAAGGATCCCAAGTAGCAGTGTCAAGCAGTGCTCTGCCTGACACCCAGAGATAGCTACTGCCAGTTGCAGAAGACAACAGTGGTCAATTTCAGCGGTTCCCGATCTGTGAGTCATGACGCCCTGGAGTGTTGTGAGGCACTTGCCCGGGCATCGCGGGTCATCCACCGCCTGGCAGCAAGACTGTGGCATGAGCCTCCAGACAGCAGTGCTCAGCGGGCAAAGCACACGGAAAGCCCTCCTGCTCACCCTGACCCCCTTACCACTGTTTAGGCCTCGGAACCAGGAAATGAATAGCGGTGATGTCACCGCGTGATGAGTTTTGTGTCCTTGTCATTCACTTCCTGGTTATGAAGGCGACGCAGCCCCGGCAAGTTTGGGAACCGCTGGCCTAGCTGGACTGATGTTCTGATTCTATACAGCAGCTTCATAACTCAGTTTTGCACGTATACAGCATGAGTGCAGGTCACATCACAGATTGTATCTATTTTTAAATGAGTTCCTTTATGCCCTCCTTTTCACAGGCAGGCGGAAGACCCAGTGGATGACAGCAGGGCACATCCCCCAGCAGTCTATATTCCCAAATGCTTTTGTTCTTATCCGCTGCAAATAAAAGAGCCATTTGCTACTAAGAATGCCAAAGGAGCACTCACAATAACACAGGTTCCCCGAATATCAGTGCTTGTGATCAACTGCTTCATGGATCACTTCATGGCATTCCAAACAAAAATTAGGCACACTAAAATTCTATGGTTCTCAATTGATTCAACACGTGACTATTTAAAATAACAGTTAAGTCGGATTCTGAAACGAACATCACATTCAAATAATTTATAAGCGATTTTCAATATTTTTCTTCTCATGGCACACTGACCTCTATGGTCTTCTCTATAGTCATTGCCTCTTGTGATGTCACTTCCAGGAGACTCTTCTAGATTCTGTGGCTCTGTTTCTAGGGCAACTCTCTATAGTGGCTATCCCTCTTCCTCCACAGGCTGAGCCAGCCAGGGAAGAGGGACAATCCATCACAGCAGACAGTTGCCCTAGAACCACAGAATCTGGAATAATTTTTCCTTTTCCTTTTTCATTTCAGCAGTTCATTTTTCAACCACTGTGCTCTAAACGTCCACAGCACACCCATGGGCGTTTCTGCAATACACCAGTTGGAAATAGTTGGTGTAGAGCAGCTCCTTTTCATGTCTATCCTTACCATCTTGTCCCCCTACCATGTCCCCTTCTTCCTTCATGCTTTGTACACTTGAGAAAAAAAGCACACCCTCCAGCTCCATAGTGCAAATATTGCATATGGCTACTAATGGTCACATACAGCATAAAAGAAGTATGCTCATAAATGCAGCATAACCTGACACAGAAAACCCAAATTAACCCAAAGCAGATTCTGCTCGGAAGCTTTGGGTCTTGAGCTGGAGATCATCCTAGTGGGCTTTACCCCATTGTCGAGATTGGACTCTTTTCCATCACTAATGATGTCCAAAGTAAAGCATAAGCATCAACGCACTCATGTTGATGAGGACCTTCTAAGTACAATGCTTCTCGACAAAGCCATTTTGCACCTCTTTTTACACATCAGCTTCAGTAATAACGGCCTACATCCAACATGTATGATCTGTGTCTTTGAATGAAGCCATCAAATTCCATGCATTCCCACAGCAAACCACAGAAATCTAAAAACCGCTTTCCCTAACACATTTGCTTGGGATCGTGTGTAGATTGATTCCAAAGAAGAGATTGCACTCACCTGCTATCCTTCCAATGGGCATAGTGTGTTCTTCAGGAGGGGAGACGGAGACCATGATATGGTTCATGTACGCTAATTCTTCCCGGTGGGAGAGGTTGATGGGTTTCACCTCCCGGTGTAGCCCGTCTTCAGACAGCCTGGAGGCTTTGAAGTCAACAGAGTGCCTGGGATTCAGTATCAAAGGGTGCATGATGGGACTGGGCATCAGCTGAATCACCCTGGTATTCTCCTGACGGGGGCTGGAAGGCTTCTGAAGCACTTCGGAAGGGGTGGGGCAGTGGTTATTCTCAATAGGAGACACGGAGAGAGGGTAAGACTCATGGTGATTGTTCTCCTGGTGGTGCCTCGTCCCTGAGAGCCTGTCAGCTGGCGAGAGGCGACGAACGGTGTTCTCCAATGGCGATTTCAGGGACCGCTGCTCAGGCTCGGGTGAAGGCCTGTGGTTGGTATTAATGGGCGACCTAGAACGGTGCAACAGTTCAATGGTAGGTGGGTTGTGGTGGACCGTGTCTGCTGATTGTCTAGAAGGCCTCTGGACAAAATTGTCTGTAGGATAAAGAGAGAAAAAATCCCAAGTGATTTATCATGCAATAGGTCCCATAAAACTCAACAGCCCTTTAGATTGGGGTGGTCAACTGGCAATGGATAGGCATGAAGCCATTGTAACTGACTTCTGTTGGATCAAATAATTATTTAACCACGGTAGGGTAAACACTGGAAGAGACTAACAGTCCAATCCTAAGCAGCACTGACATAGTAAGGCCGACATAGCAGGGCTGTATCCTAAGCCCATTAGGAGGCAACAGCAGCACAATGCAGGGAAAGGGGAGGTTTTCCCCTTGCATCCAGGTAAGCCCCAGCCAGCCCTATGGGGCTGCTCGCATCTGCGCCTGCTGTTTTGCAGGTGCAGGTCAACGTGCTCAGCAGTGGTCTGAATCGGGACCGCTGGGGGTGGGGTTTAGGATTCGGCACTTTGGCCGTCGTGCATCACCGCCCCCCGTCGCTGCCCAGTTATGCCCCCAATACACTTCTGGAACGCCTCCGGTAACGTCCTGCACTGACCGAGCGCCGACTATGTTCAACCAGCACACGGCCAGCACTACCGAAGGGGCTGCTTGCGCCAGTCACAGCATTCGACTCACAGTCCAGCGCTTGATGGCACATTTGCAACAGCGTTGGACCAGCACAAGAGCGTTACACTGGCGCAACACTAGTATAGAATTTGGGTCTGTACCAGGACTTCCCACGTTCAAATCTGGTTTCTCCCATGAACTGCCCAGATAGCCTTCAGTATGCCATTTCCTCCCAGCCTCAGCTCCCCAGCTGCAACATGCAGATCTAACAACTACTTTTACAGCACAATCCTAAACTGGAATTAAGCTGGCATAAACTAAGCCAGCGAAGTTTGGCCAGCACAAGGGCCACCATAAAGCGTTTTTTAACCACTCTAGGAGTCAGGGAGGATGGCTCACATCTGTGTGTTGGCCTCTCTGACTCCAAGAGTGGTCCAAACATACTTTAACGTGGCCCTTATGCTGGCCAAACTTTGCTGGCTTAGCTTATGCCGGCCTAACTCAGTGAAGCACTTTCCACACTCAAAAAATATTATGCAAATACTAGTGGGCAATCCTAACCTGGATTTAGGCCAGCAGAATTAGGCCAGCAAGGTTTGGCTGGCACAAGGGACACTGTAAAGTCTGACTCCAAGATTGGCCCATACATACTCTTGGAGTCAGAAAGGCCAGCACACAGACATGCACCATTCTCCCTGACTCCAAGAGTGGTTAAAAAACGCTTTATGGTGGCCCTTGTGCTGGCCAAACTTCGCTGGCTTAGTTTATGCTGGCCAAACTTTGCTGGCCTAACTCCAGGCTAGGATTATGTCCTAAATCTTGTTACTATCTATATTTTTTCTCCTGGGGCAGGGACTGTTTTGAAATGTTGTGATGGGAGATAGGTAGGTAGGTAGGTAGGTAGGTAGGTAGGTAGGTAGGTAATTTTTGCTACCACAATTTTCTTCAGGTTTTGCTACCTCAGAACACATACACATGTACACCTTCACTGCCACCTACTTTATCATAGAGTACTTTCAAAACACACAACAACACTTAATTCTTCACCCAGAAAAGCTGAATTTTGTGATCTTTATGAAAACTGTGCAGATTTGCACGATTTGTCTTCTTTTGTATAATTTATTAGTCACATTTTATTTTAGATTTGCAAATTATAGGCTGGGCAAAGATATGAAAACCCATTCCCAACCACTGGAAAAATATTATTCAAAGCGCAAACCTAGCCTGGATTTAGGCCAGCATAGTTAGGCCAGCAAAGTTTGGCTGGTAGAAGGGCCACTGTAAAGCACCTTTGGACCACTCTCGGAGTCAGGGAGGATGGTGCACGCCTGTGTGCTGGCCTCTGACTCCGAGATTGGTCCATACATACTTCACGGTGTGCCTTGTGCTGGCGAAACCTTACCGGCATAACTGTGCCAGCCTAAATCCAGGTTAGAATGGTGCCCTCAGTCACCTCTCATCAGGCATCCTTCCCACACTTTCCAGCATCTGTATAACCATAAGAGCTAGAAACTTGGTATTTTAAAAAAGGAAAGTGAGTTCTGCAGCTACTATCATATTCTGTACTTTTTAAAAATTTTTGCCGAATCATGGCATAAACAGAACCTTATATCATTATCAGTAGGTTGTGTTCAGCAAAATTACACATCTGACCTCTGTGTTATTCTCTGGAGAAATGAATACAGAAGTCTCGTTTGGCATACCCTGTTAATGTAATGGAAGTATTTTGCACATTTAGAATTTTGCGCAATCCTAACCAACCTTCCAGCACTGGGGTAAGGACAATGCAATTGCCCTTGAGGACAATGCAATTGTCCAACAAACGTTCCCTTACCTTGAGGAGGCCTCCATGACTGCCCTCCAACTGCAGGATGCAGCACATGCCCCATTAGTACAGCTATGTCGGTGCTGGAGAGTTGGTTCGGATTGTGCCCTTAGCTGGAAGCCAGGAACCAGGAGTGCTATATTGTACTCCACAATATCTCAGGCTGAATGTGAGCCAGGAGCGTAATGTGACTGCAAAAAAGGCTAATGCATTGCTGGGCTGCATTAGCAGAGGCGCAAGAGTCCACATCATGAGAAGCAATAGTTCCCACTCTATTCTACACTAGAGAGGCATCACTTGGAATACAGTGTCCAGTTTGAGGCACCATATTTGAAGACGGACATTGAAAAGCTAGAGTGGGTTCAGAGCAGGGCAGCAGAACTGGCAGGGGAAGAGACCATTCATTATGCCAGACAGTTGCCATAGAAACAGAACCCAGACAAGTTTTTCAGCAATTTTCAGCACTGTTCTCCAAACTCCCGCGGCACACCTGCGGATCTTTTGTGGCACACTGGTTGAAAACCACAGATTATACTCATGAGGCACCCAATGTAAAGCACATTTTCACCTACTGATTTCAACTGTGTGCTTAAATCTTCCCTGTTGCAAAGAATGGGACTTTTAATATGATTTAAATGTGATTTAAACATGGGCAAGATTATGCTCTTTATGTTTATCCAATTATTAGTCACTGATATAATGCTATACACATTATGTTACATTATGTTGAATTACAACATAAGACACCCGTCGTCATTGATCGTTTTAAAATCCATGTTCACACGAATTTGCAATATCAGCCTGAGAGTCGACAAAGCTTGGAAAGGCAGTGTTGGCATTATAAAAATGCGTGGATTCATCTTTGTCATTTAATGCACTTAGACTGCAATCCTAACCAACTTTCCAGCACCGGGGCAGGGGCAATCAGCTACGAGGTAAGGGAACAAACATTCCCTTACCTTAAGGAGGGTTCTATGATTGCCCCCCAACTGCAGGATGCAGAACATGCCCCACTGGCACAGCTAGATCAGTGCTGGAAAGTTGGTTAGGATTGCATCCATAGGCTGCAATTTTATACATATTTTCCTGGGAGTAAGCCCTCCTGAAGACAGTGGGATTTACTTCTGAGTCGATATGCATAGACTTGTGTTGTTAGAATCAATTTTACACCCCCAAGAATGTAATTACATTTTACAGAACCAAATACATGGGCATGTCCGCAGGACCACTTCAACAGAACCGGAACCAATTATAGACCTTTCAGGGCCAAACCTGCCTTTATCCCAAATTACAGCCCATTCTTCTTATCCACTGGAGTTAGGTTCCTGGAAACCCCAACAGATCAGGGTGATCAGATACAATGGAGGGCAGAGTGCCTCTACCTTTAACCATGGAACAGAGAAGCGGGAATTTTGGCAGGTGCAGCTCAACATGGAAGGGTTTAAAAAGCTGCACCTGCCAACATTCCCTTTTCTATATAATGGTTAAAGGTAGAGGCACTGTGTCCTCCAGTGTACCTGGTCACCCTGCAGCTGATACTGAATTTGTGGATAGTGAGTCATTGATCCTATGGGATCAGTGGTGCTAGGGGGAGAGGGAGCTAAACAGCTAGCACAAAAACGTTCTGAATGCAGCGGAGACCTTCAAAATGGCGCAGATATCTTAAAAATGGCACCTGTGAAAAATGTGGAGACCATCAAAATGGTACCCATGAACAGCTTCAGGGAAGCCACAGATAGCGTCAGAATGGCTGCAGATACTGCAGAGACCTTTGGAATACTGTGGATAGCTGAGAGCAGGCCACAAATGGTGCACATTCTTGTTCGCTGCGGATAAAGTAAATCCACTTTCCAATGGAGTACGGAAGTATTGAGGATTGACTGTAGCTCCCTGAAGCTTTCCTCTTAATCCATAGTAGGCCTGGCCCTATCACAATGCATCGAGCCAGCAGCGATCATATTTGCTCCATCATTTCTTGGTTTGTGATAGCCACAATGATCTTTTTATTTTTCAGAAAAAAATCCATTTCAGAAAGGTCAGAGTGATGTCTTTGTCGTTCTACACACAAACTGTCTCCACCAAGCCCTGTAAAGGAATATGAAAACCGTCTACTGCTGGGAAAATGGGATTCTACCAGCTCGAGCTCAGTGACCTTCTGCTGACTCCAAGCCCACTCGTCACGCTGTCCACCTCCCAACGCATCTTGCCAGCAACCACCAGCTTCCTTGTTAAAACGGAGGTGGAAGCAAATTGGTGTGGATTTTATGATTCACATGCCCAAAGTCATACACAAGAAAAGGTCTGTCTTTGTTTGACTGTTTAGGTCGGTAATAACAAAATGGGCACAAGGAAGTGAAACTGGAGCGTCAGGCAGGCCCTGTCTGCGGTAGCTGAAAAACAGCGTTCTGAAAATGGATTCAGAAAAAAGAAAAATACATTTGAGCGTATTTCAGACCAACGTGTGGCACCAGGTTGGGAGGTTGATGTGGACAGAGCTAAACTCACTCACCTTAGGCTACAGGCCATGATGGATTGTACAACCTCCTTAAATTAGTAGTAGGCTACTTCAGAGTACCGGGTGCAAGGGAGTGGCAACAGGATGCAAGCACCTTGTTGTCTTGTGCCTCCCTGGGGCACCTGGTGGGCCGCTGTGAAATACAGGAAGCTGGACTACATGAGCCTTTGGCCTGATCCAGCAGGGCTCTTCTTATGTTCTTACCTTCTGTAACGGCCGGTGTGAGGTCTAGCTAGTGCCTCCCATTTTATGTTATGATTTAAGCCACTGTCTCACCTTTTGTGTGCCGGTCAGCAAACTTTGGTGTGTCTCTCAGAGGTGGGGGAGCTGCCCGCACACCTACTGGGCAGTTCCCACAAGAGGCAAGAGAACCTGGACTCAAAACAAAGGACATTTGCCGCCGTCCTTGGCTGATGTTATGACAATGATGCGATAAGATGTTGTCCACTTCAAGGTCCCGAATTATGTTTATGCTTTATGTGTGCCAATCAAGCTAGGTACCCGGCACCTGAAGGAGGGGAACATCTCCTACGAAGTCCCTTGTCCATCCCGTTATCTTCCGCACGTGACAGATAAGATGTCTCTTATCTGTCACAGGAACATAACAAGACGTGTTCTAATGATGGGAGCATCTCCCACCTGTTGAGATGAAAGGCAGCCCCTGCAGTAATTTGTCATAAATCATTGTGCTGTCAAATACTTTGTTTTTGCCAATTAGCACTGATGTCTTGATAAGCAAGCACCTAGCCTGTATAAGCTTGCTGTAACTTAGGTTGAGGCACGCGACGTGACTTCGGATGCCAGTATGCCGCAGTGTCACTCCGAGCCACCTGGTAAGACTGTAAGTTTTGCTTTGCTCGCTGATATGAACTCTGTTGTAGAAATAAAATGCCTTTGCATCTTGTCTCTGAACTGAGCATATTCCTTCCTCTGATATCCAACAACAACCCCTGGCTTGTGGCTTGAGCTGCCCGGCTGGAACACCTTCCAATCGGCCTGGTGGTTTTTTTTTTTTTGTTTTTTAAAGACCATTATTTTGAATCTTAGACATATTTTTTTTAAAGTCTGGTCCAGGTTTTTCATATGCGAAAAATCTCCTCACAAAAGAAGACGCCTATATTCACTTTTTGTTTTAACCACCATTATAGAGTGACTCATGTGTGGATTTCACATCTCAGAAACCTCACAGGGTCATAGCTCTGCATCAACTTCGAGAGCACATGTGGGGGCCTGCATACAGCAGCACCTGCCCAATAACTGGAAGTGTATTTTGCCCCACAAAATCACCCTCTCACAAAGTATCAGGCTCCGCAATGAAGTAGCTGCCATCAAGAAGAATGGTTTCCCAATCATGGAGCACAGGCATATGGGAATAGTGTTACTTGAACACATGGAGAATTGCAGCTCAATCCTAACTAGGCTGCGCAAGCCATGATATAGCGGCACCAGAACAGCTGCCACTGTATCCCTGTATCAAGATGCTCCCTGAGACATCTGGTGGACCACTGTGAGATACAGGAAGCTGGACTAGATGGGTCCTTGGCCTGATCCAGCAAGGCTTTTCTTATGTCCTTATGTGTCCTGGACAGGCGGAGAGACAGCTGGAGGTCTCCTAGAGGTAAGGGGACATTTGTTCCCTTGCCTGTGTCAAGCCCCAGCAGCCTCTATGGGCCTACTCAGAGCCGTGCCAGTTAAATCACCCCATGTGGGGCTTTCAGGTCCAGGACAGGAGTTAGGATGTGGCAGAGGCCTCCATCCACCCTGCACCCACCCTCCTCCCCCGCCTTCCAGTATTCCGCCCTCCTCCTGACTCCCACTATTGGACTTATCCCGATTGGTGGGCGCTGCTCTGATGCTTGAGGAAGCTTGCCGGCACAGGCCACTCTGTCGGTGGCACTGGTCTTCACAGGGCTGCAGCATGCTTTATGGCACATTTGCAACAGTGGGCGTGCCTGTCCCACCAGCAGGAGCCAGCTTTGGATTGGGCTGCCACCAGTGATGTCATGCAGGGGGAACGCGGGGGAACTCAGTTCCACTAGTTAAAATCAGGGCTGACTCCGCCCACTTCACTCTCCCTCCTCCCCCCTCCCAATTCCTCTGCAAAGAACTTTTCTTCTTGGTTGGCCAGCACTCAGAGGGTTAAAGGGAGCGACTCCGGATTCCTAGGGGGGGGGCGAAGGCAGTGATGTCATTCAGGGGGAACGGACCAGAACAGGCGTTCCAGATCCTAACGGGCTCCATGGCTGATTCCGGGTTCCCGACAAGTGCCAATCAAAAGTGAGTTCCTGTTCCTAAATCATTTGAATGACACCACTGGCTGCCACCTATTGCTTGTGTGTTCCATGATCAGTCCAGAAGGTCAGATGGCATTAAATGTGAAATATCTCTATGTTAGAGTTGCTGCAAATGATACATTTCAAAAGATTTTCTGTTTGTTTGCTCACATAAATGAGAAATACGGACTCATCCGAGACTGCAGAAGTGGGCTCCATGACTAGATAGCCCTTTGCAACATTGGCTTGTAACCTGCAAAACATGTTCTGTGCACAACCTTTCTTTATACCTTGACCAAGGTTTGGTAGGGCTGCCTTTAGTAAGAGAAATCAAATGGCCACAGAGGATGGATATAGCCCACAGGTCAACAATTATTGATCCGTATTAGCAGCCAATGATAGACTACTAGTTCTAAGACAAAGTATTCCCAACTTCTAACAGGTAAGGCATGCTACTTTCCTTGAAATAGTTTACTCTGAAAATGTGACAGAATAAGAACTACCCATTCTCAGAAGGAACATCTTCTGTGTTTCTGCATGAGTCACTGTTCTGATTGTGTCCCCTGAATGGAAGAGTTGCAACAGGAAGTTTCCTTTGAGGGCAGGAAATTTTGCTGAGTCATTTAATTGGCAGCAACTGGCTCATTCACTAACTCCGGTTGTAGAAATGCAGCAGAATTGCTGGCCCTCAGCCAAGGCTGAGGAGAAAGATGGACGATCAGAACAGCAAATCATGCAGAGACACAGCTTGCAGCCTCCTCGATAATTTGTTGCTGTGGGCACTGAGCATTGAAATAATGTACTCTTTGCACCTTACTAACCATCCTTGTGTGTACACTACTAGTGCACCTATTACTCACTTTTGAAACAACTGCTCTGGAAGAATTTACGACTTGCAGAGTCATGAGATGAAGGAGAGGAAAACAGAAACCTCACCAGGGAAGTACTCAGCAGTAATTTACAAAAATCAGCCTTACAACGGAGCCTTCTGCTCAAGGCAAGCTAACAGGCCTTCTTCTTGTACTGCTATTCACGATGCGCTGGCTGGAGTACATTTACGCCAGCAAACCCGGTGAAGAATGGAAAAAACAAAACCCCCGAGAGGCAGCACAGGGCTAAATTTAGCTATGCGAGTTCCTCCACCAGGCACCGGATGACAGGAAAGAGGCAGCGCAAGTGAGTCAAAGTACACAAGAGGCGCTCACTACCTGCCTGTGAACACTTGGCACGCAGGATGTCCCTCAGTGCCCAGAGTCTGTGGCTGGAAGTAATCCATAATTAAAACAAAATGTTCCTCCTTAGCTTTTAATTTCTACCAAAGGAGGCCTTTAAAACACACACGCACACACACACATACACACGCACATAACTAAAAGCCTAATTGTAGTGGTTGGAAGAGAATCTGAGGGAACGCGATCAAAGCGATGGTCCAGTGTTCATCCAAGCGCTTGGAGAACACAATAAAGCAGGGAAGGTCTAGCTGCAAGGCCGGCATCCAGGGCAGCGCGGCCTGTGAGGAAGGCCCTGTGAGCAATTCTGGGACGGCAGCTTCACATGAAGCAGGGGTCTCCTGGCATTTTTTATGCTGTGCACCCAGTCATGTGCTACACCTGCAAACCACTCTTCCAGATTCTGCGGTTCTGTTTCTAGGGCTCTGCTGATGGAAGAAAAGGGACAGACAAATTGTGACTGGAGAGTTGCCCCAGAAACAGCCCCAGAACCCGGAAGAGTTTTTCAGCCATGTTCAACTGCTGCGCTCCAAACTCCGGCAGCACACCTAGGGACTTTCGCCTCACACCAACGTGCCACGATCCATTGGTTGAAAACAACTGCACTGACACAATGCACTGGCCAGAATGCAGGGTGTTATGTCATCAGTTATATGACATTATTGTTGTTACAAGAGATCTGAAGGTCTCTTGTAGCTTTAGGGGTTGCGCAGAAAGGAATACCACTCTTAGGGCACAATCCTAACCTGGAGTTAGGCCGGCACAGTTAGGCCAGCAAAGTTTGGCCGGCACAAGAGCAACTGTAAAGTGTGTTTGGACCACTCTCGGAGTTGGGGAGGATGGCGCACGTCTGCAGCCTCTCTGACTTCGAGAGTGGTCCAAACATACTTTACAGTGTCCCTTGCACCGGCCAAACTTTGCAGGCCTAACTGTGCCAGCCTAACCGCAGGTTAGGATTGGAGCCCTTAAAGGTCCTGGGGCCCTCTCAGTGTCTAGATCTGGCAATCCTACATACCAGGTTGCCAGATCTCAGAGTTTTGACATGAACACTCAGGGTTCTCTTTTCAGGGTCTTTGAGGAAAGGAGCTAAAATTCAGTATGAGGAACCAAAATCAAGTGGGCAAGCTGTTTTCTGCTTGGCTTGACGGCTTCGGCTACCACACAGCATTTGCTTTGCCATCTATGGCTACACACCAAAATACCAATCAGAGCGAGGATCTTTCTTTCACCCACTAGGCATCCTCCTCTACTTCCACATGCACCACTACACTCCATTCCCCTAAGAAGCCACCTCAGCTACTTCAGAATTCCAGGTGCAAGGGAGTGGCAACAGGATGCAAGCATCTTGTTGTCTCGTGTGCACCTTGAGGCCCCTGGTGGGCCACTGTGAAATACAGGAAGCTGGATTAGATGGGCCTTTGGCCTGATCCAGCCGGGCTCTTATGTTCTTATGAGCATCAAGATATCTCCCAGCCTAAACACATGGACTGTGGTCTTCAAAAACTGCTTTTTAAAAAAGTCTTGCCCCGGATTTCCACCGTCCTGTTGCATTTCAGAGCACTTCACAAATCTTTGTGCAGCCCCGCTCTTTATAACAAGGAGGTATCTGTCGTTACCTTCATCATGATTCTGGTGTACCATGACATCCGGCTGAGCATGGATCGAGTTCCCAGGGTGGAAGAAAGGCGAAAACAGCACGTGAGAATTCCTTTGCTTCAAGATATGCTGAAGGAGCTCATACAGCACATCACCTGAAAGAGAAACCGGCAGCTCAAGGGAATGAAAAGCCGCACAATGCTGAGAAGTCGGAGGCTTCGATCCCAGCAGGGCACTAAATCTGGGTTGCAGCTGCAGGGGCTCAGAGTGCAATCCTAACCTGGAGTTAGGCCAGCACAGTTAGGCCAGCAAAGTTTGGCCGTCATAAGGGCCACCGTAAAGTATGTTTGGACCACTCTCAGAGTCAGAGAGGCCAGCACACAGATGTGCGCCATCCTCCCTGAGAGTGATCCAAATGTGCTTTACAGTGGTCCTTGTGCCAGCCAAATTTGCTGGCTTAACTGTGCCGGCCTAACTCCAGGTTAGGATTGCGCTCTCAATGTGATGGAATATTTTTCCTTTTTCAATGAACAAACAAAACAAACAAACAGCTCCCTGGACATGGGAAATTAGAATCAGAAGGTTGGTTTGGAAAATACCATTCACCTGCCCACTCCCAAAAGTGCAATGAGGCGCATGCGTGCAAATGTTTCATCGTCCACCCGCCAATCTCACATGGGAGGAAGGTTCAAGCCATTCTTCAGATGAGATTTAAAGACTACTTTAAAGTAGTAGGGTGTTTGAGCTCCTTGGAAGAAGAGTGGCATATCCGTCTAATAAATACACTTCAATGTATTTGGGACTGGTGCGATCTCCAGCTAGTGGTGGGAATGTTCAACACGAACCAACCTTTCATGTAGAACTTGGAATTTTCTCACACGGAAATAGGGCAGGTGGGAAAACTGCCTGTGGATGTTCCCTTGTCCCTCTTCCTGAAGCTGTCTCTAAGAGGAGCAGATAGGGGTGCGGTCCCTCAGTGGTAAGTCACAGGTTCCTAGGGCACCGTCAGGGTCATCCCAAGGGGGTAGACAGATGTCACAGGGAGTGGGGCAAGACATTTGCGCCCCTATCGGTCCCTTCCATAAGGAGGTCTGAAGGGGGCTGCTTAATGGTTTGTTCCAGTTCCCAATGTGGCACCCTTTCCCCTGGTTA
Source organism: Lerista edwardsae (assembly GCA_029204185.1). Classification (NCBI taxonomy): domain Eukaryota; kingdom Metazoa; phylum Chordata; class Lepidosauria; order Squamata; family Scincidae; genus Lerista; species Lerista edwardsae. The sequence goes on along the minus strand of JAJKFI010000003.1, from coordinate 2,474,290 downwards.
CAGGACATATCATTTTGTCTGGCACCATAAGCAATGGCATCATTGCCTTCCCACTAGCCAGGTCATGGCTCACTATGAGGGCTCCCCACAGCCCAGCTGGCATCCGTGCAGGGCATTGGAGCCCACTGTCCCCCAAACCCAGCTTACTGCTTCTCTCTTCTGCTCAGATTTCTGTCTTTGCTGTCCAAAAAATTGAAGCAATTGAGGAGCAAGAGATGGACGGGTGCCATTACCTGCAGGTCTGCAGATATCTGGAATGTCATTAAAGAGATTCAAAGAATGCTACCTCGAAGATGAAGCTTTACAGCATTAAGAAAGGGAGCAGTCCCTGCATGAAGGAACGGACAATCTGAACTGAACAAACATGACAGAGTCTGAGCCCTTTTTGAAATCTCTTTCTCCCTTGCCAGAGTGTGATAGTCTTGGAGTCCAATTCTAGGCATGTCTACTCAGAAGCAAGTCCCGCTGTAGTCAATGGGACGTACTCCCAGGCAAATGTGGATAGGCTTGCATCCTTTGAGTACCTATCTTGCCCTGTGCCTGCTGCTCTCCCAACCCGCCCCGCTCACCCAGATTGAACAGGAACACTCCTCACCTGAATGGGGAGACCGGTATCGAAAGTCCTCTTTGGTCAGTAGCAGGAGGGCTTTCCCGTTCATCTCAAAAGTGTTGCTCTCTATGGGTCTCAAGGAGAACTCCTTTTCTGCCCACTTCAGCCACTGGGCCACGTCATCCCTGCTCCAGTAAATGGGCTGGAGGCCTGTAAAGAGGATGGAAGAGCATCACAACCATGCCAAAGAACCAAAACAACAACTATCTTCTGGATAATCAACAGTCAGCAGCCAGAAAGCATTAAGGATGATGAGAAACAAGACCAGATCCAGACTGAAATACATGGAGATCCTAGATCTTGTCATATTTGGAGGCTGTGTGCATCACTGACAAGAGGTCACGATCTCACATATACATTCTGTGGAAAAATATACTGTCAGTCCTCCTTATCCGCAGGGGTTTATTTTGGAACCCTGTGCAGATATGAAATTTGCTGCAAAGTCCTGGTAAGAAAATGACGTTAATATGTGTAAAGTGTGGAAATTTGCAGAAATTTGCACAGACTGTGTGCATCACCTAACATTATGTCCATTGAAATATGGAAATCAGCTAAGACAGTGGTTCTCAAACTTTTTAGACTGGGACCCACTTTTTAGAATGGCACTTGTGTCAGGACGCACCAGAAGTGATGTCATTAATCTGGAAGTGATGTCATAGCCAGAAATGACATCATCAAGCATGAAGTGCCATCATTGTGGCATAATCAAATGACACTCCTGGAATGCAAACTGGCATTTTTGGACTGCAGCAATTGTACACCCAAGAAACATCCCTGTCAGAAAATAAGACTGGGACAAAATATGATGTAAAAGCACTGAACTAAAAACAAAATTAGAAAAAAACCCTCACTTGAAATTTCAAACTGTTAACACTCACAAAAGGAATATAGCAAGAGTAAGGTCTGCAGCTTCCAAGATGGCTGCTCCCAGCTTTCCTCGACCCACCTAACATCAGGTTGTGACCCACAGTTTGAGAAACACTGATCTAAGTCCTAAGACTTAAGACCTACAGATATTGCCAAGTACAGAAATTACTTAAACGTGTGTTAATGGCATTGCAAGGTGGGCATGAGGTGAATGAGGCAACCAAATACTGTACAATGGCTGGGTATGCGGTTTTTAAAAAACATAATTTTTCAATCCATTGCCAGTCAAATCCTTGGATGCCAAGTTCATGGCTAAGGAAGGCCCCTATGATATCATTTTGTGCATTTTCCTGTCAAAAAGGAATTTCTTCAAAGAAAAAAAATCTATTTCCCTACCATGGTCACATGAAGTCGGTTTAAAAATTCTGAAATATATATTAAAATGTTCTATGAAAAAATGTTATTTTCAATCCAAAGTAAAATAATTTAGACATTGTGTCAAATAAATCCTGCCCTTCAACTTGTATTTGATGGTTGCTTCTTGACCTTTGAAATACTAATGAAGAAATACAGTGCTGTGACAAACGGTCATGGTTTGTCAATCTTGCTCCTATTATTTTTCTTTTTACACACACCCTTTTCTGAATTATACAAGAAATACAAAATTTGGTTCATGTTAAATATACAGGATAGCCGCACAGAATAGCCTGGCTGCTAGCTTTATTCATTTAAAAAAAAAAGAAAACTAGCAGGTATGGGGGCGGAAGTAATCGAAGTGACGTGATTACATCACCGCAATTGCTTTGGGGGGAGGGTGCAGCCTGCTGGATGTGTCCTCCAGCGGCATATCCCTCAGGACCGCCCCCCTTGAGCACATATACCCATATTTGGTACTGAGCATGAAGAAGTATATTTATAAAGAAATTCTCTCCCAAATATATATTTGTTTCTAGAACGTAACCCCAAACTGTTCTTGCCAAAAATTTCTGGAAATGTTACATTTCTAATCAGGGAGACGAGCAGCGAGGCAGTCAAACTTGCCCTCTTCCAGCCAACAACACACCTGAACATCTGCCAAGACAAAGAGAGCTTTTCACTGTGTTTATTGGGCTGGACAGGTTACTGGCACTCTCTGTGCTTGCAACATGGAGAAGGCTTTGCTAGCATATGATGAGGCAACAAGCACAGGATTCTGAACTGTGGGAAAGTGGAAGGCAGCTATTTTCAACCGGTGTGCTGTGTACTGTGGAGCTGTTGAGCACAGCGGTTGAAAAATTGCTGAAAAACTCTTCCAGGTTCTGCAATTCTGTTGCTAAGACTACTATACTATCTGTCAAAACACATTGTTTGCCAGCAGAGGAAGAGGGACAAACAATTCATTACTACAGAATGTTTTCCTAGAAATGGAGCTGCAGAACCTGGCTGAGTCTCCTGGAAGCTGGAAGTGATATCACAAGAGGCAAAGACCATAGAGAAGACCATAGAGATCAGTGTGCAATGAGAAGAAAAACATTGTACCGAATCCGCTGCAGGGAAAAATAGAGAGGGACACACCCGCCTTCACATGGAGGTGCTGTCACAGAACAGCACAGCTGCATATACTACTCCATCAGTTGTAGAACATGATACAACCCTATACTGCAAGCTTCGATTTCAAAGCCTAAACATAACATTATCATAATAGCAACATGTGTTGGGTGCTGAAAGCCATGCAGAATCTTGCTTCCTCCATTTCGTTTTAAAAGGATTACAAATTGGTCCTCTTTATTCACAGATTTGGAACTCATGGGAGGACCCACAGATGGCTTCCAGGACATGACTGGAAACAACTTCCAGTTGTGGCCGAAGGTCCTATTGGACCAAGTGCTATTATATTCAATGGGACTTACTCCCAGGAAGGTATGGATAGGATTGCAGCCTTACTGATTTTGTCATATGGGAGTGATAAAAATTGTCCTGCTTGATGATGTCACTTCCGGCCATGACATCACTTCCAGTGGGTCTTAACAGACTGTCATTCTAAAAAGTGGGTCCTGGTGCAAAAAAGTCTGAGAACCACTGATCTAACTGGATGGCTCATAACATAATTGGTAATCATCTGAAGGGAGAGGCCACTCGTAATCAGTGGGGCTGTTAATTATGGGCACAGTGATTTAATTTTTTGAATCTATTTGATTATTGTGTGTCACTAGAATAGAGAAGAGAAAATACTGGAAATGGAGTTTCCTTTTAAAATGGTGATTCCATTCATTTTGTTTTGAGCTATCACAATACAGTCAGTTTCTAAAAAAAGCACCCATCTTGAAAAATACAAATGTATTTAAATGCTTTTATTCAGCTAAAAAGCGGAAAGAAGATTAACTTACAAATTCTTTAGTTCGTTAAAAATCCTTGAACCCTAACAATCACACCCAGACAGTATAATGCCGTTCAAGCATTAATACCTATACCGTATTGTGACTGAAACCTGCAGGCCTGTGCAGACATAATATTCTCAATCTCCTGCCCATTGTTGGGAGACAGAGAGAGCTTTGTGTGCATGCCCCCTCCCCCTTCCTTCCTCCTCTCGGTTCATGTTAAAAGTCAACACAAGGACTATACCTCTTGAAAATGTAGAATGCATTTGCTGTACACACACTCCAAGTAACATACGTATAAATGGATGCAAACGGATCAATAATTATATGTGCACTGCCCCACATGTGATGAATGCAACTTCTGAATAGGGCTAGAGATTGGTGCACATTCAGGATCAGGGCCCACTATTCAGAGTTTCCTTGCTTCCTGACCTCTTTGTCTTAACGCCACAGCCCAGCCAAGGTTTTCATCTTAAGCACCAGAGTTATAAATCACTCATGTGGGTGCAGGGCACTGCATTAACGGAGAACACGGGCCAAAGAGCACAAACTGTACTTAGCTGTTTCACGGAAGGGTGTATCAAGTAGCAAATTACGTTGCGGGAACTTGACGTCCAGTCAAGTCCAAAAGACAACATTTGGCGTTTCAGGGCCCAGACCAGGAAATTGGGGAACTGGGGCCAACACCAATCTCACACTGATTCAGTGGCCAATCCCCACTGACCAATCTCCAGTGGGGGGGGGGAGGAAAGGCAAGAGGGTGAAGTTTAGATGGAAATGAGTGAGAGAACATTCACAACAGCAATCGATGCAGGGCTGAAGAGAAGACACAACTGTGATTCGTTAAAACGGGCACATGCATGAAAATCAATGAAAAGGAGAGTTGGTTTGGAAGTTGAACATACCGTAGACCTGGGAGATCTGGGTTCAAATCCCCACTCAGTCATGAAGCGTGACTGTGGGCCAATCACCGTTTCTCAGCCTCACCTATCTCACAGGGTTGTTGTGAGGACACAAGGAGGGGAGGAACCATGCACACTACCCTGAGCCTCCAAGGTGTAGATAAAAATGTGAAAAAAAATAAATAGATGTAGGTACACGCAACATTGCCTGACATTAACTCCAATCATTAGTCCATCTGGCCTAATTTGTTTTCTCTGACTGAGGCTGCAATCATATTATATGTACACTCCCTGGGGAGCCATTAATCACAATGGGACTTACTTTTGAGTAGACATGCACAGGATTACGCTGCCAGAGCAGCTTTCAGGTCTGACAGAGTATCTTTTCCAGCTCTCCTATTTGAGATTCATTTAACAGGATTTGAACGCTTAACTAAAGAGTCACAAAGCAAGTGAAAGGATCACTCCCACTCCTAAGCTTCATTCTAGACCAACAGCAATGTTAGCTTGTAGGTGTCGGATTGCTCACCCACTCCCTACTGTGGCACTTTAGAGTAAAAACTTGATTTATCCTTTTTTAGTAGACAATGGCCCAGTTCTATTTAAGACTGTTTAACAGTCTTCTACAGATCAGATGCTAATAAAGACTCAGCCCCTGGGCCTGTTTTAAATTACACAATTGTGAAGCAACTGCAGGGTACCTCTGAGCATGTACTGAGTGTTTTATTCTCATGTATTGAGGTTGTTCATCCTCCAACATGCTAAGCAAAGCAATAGCCTATTTCTTCAAGCATAGTAGCCTGCAGAAGCCTTAGTAATTCCATGCATTAACAAATGGGTGTCTGTAACTCTGGTGAAAAGAAGGCTTTTGGTAAAGTGCATTGGCCTGCCGTTAGTGGTGGCTCCCAGACCATTTGTGACTACAGACAGTTGCCCTAGAAAAAGAGTCACAGAATCCAGAAGATTTTCAGTTTTTCAGTGATTTTGAACCACTGTGCTCCGAAGTCCCACAAAACACCCAAGGACCTTTCGTGGCACACCAATGGGCCACAACTTATGGGTTGAAAATAAGTGTTCTGGATGACTCAGCAGCCCCTTCGAAACTTCTGCCATGCCAGAAAGATCCAAAAAGGTTAAAAAAAAAAAACCCCAGCAACAATCCCATGCAAACCAATAGAGGAATAGTCAGGATTTTCATTCCTGGCTTAATGGTCATGCCACCTATTTTATATAGCAGGCATAGAGTAAAGAAAGGAAACTAGCTCATGGAATGAAAGTTCAGGAAGTGGGGAGTAAAAAAGAAAACTGCATGTGGGTATATTTGTGGTAGAATTAGGAGAACACATTAGTAGTGGGAAGGAGACTGGAGAGCTAGCTGGGAAACGAGAATAGCCCCCAAGGCAAGTCCTGCACATCATAAAAAGGAAAAAAGCAACCATCTCTAATTACAGCATCAGCAATCCTGGCAAAAACATGCCAGCTTTGAAATTAAAACTGGGAAGGGCGAGTGGGGGGCGGGGGGAAGGCGGCATTTCAGAACCAAAGAGCAGAATAAAGGAGCGTGGGCCATTTGGCCAACCAGAGACTTTCAGAACTCTGAGTCAAACATCCCAGGCTAAAGAGAAGGTCTTGAGAATCATGGATTGCTAGCAAAATAAAATGGAGGCATTTCCGATCATCTTTTCCTGTTTCAGAACCTTCAGGTCAAGCAGACTTTAGCTGTACTTTGAAGAGTTTGGCAGGCGTCATGGAGCTCTTTTTTTCAGTGTTTCACTAGAGCGTTTTTACTAGTGTTTCGGTTCCGGAGCCTGGAGAGCACACAGACTGCAGGTGCATTTCCAGACTTTTCTCTGCAGCTAGCAGGGGCTAGCATCACCACAAGCTTTTCCATTAAAAAGAATTACAGTTTTAACAGTCTGGAGCAATCCACGGAGCCCTGTTATAGTTTGGCAAAGCAGCTATGGTTTTCCTGGGTTGCCCAGTAAGCGTGAATGTAAAATCCCTGTGTTTTAAAGAGACAGATTTTAAAACAGGGGTTGGCAACCTTTCCAGGCAAAAAGGCCAAACTTGCAGGTTGCCGAGCTCTCTGAAGCGGCTGTGTGGAGCTTGGCTTGGGAACAAAAACTCCCACCCAACTGGCCATGCGACAGACAGCGAACGCCCAAACCACCTGCCCAGGCTTGCCCAGTCCCCATGCCACTGCACTGCCATTCTCTGTGCAGCCCATGGCAAATTGGGCAGGAGGTTTTACCTCCCAAGCCAAGCACTGCCTGGGCTGGATGACTTTGGGTGGCGGGCCAGATTCAGCTTGTGGGCCATATGTTGCTGACGCCTGTTTTAAAGGGAAGTAACATCTTACACTAAGGGCACAATCCTAGCCTGGAGTTAGGCTGGCACAGTTAGGCCAGTAAAGTTTGGCTGGCACAAGGGACACCATAAAATATGTTTGGACCACTCTCTGAGTCAGAGAGGTACACAGGCGTGCACCATCCTCCCTGACTCCAAGAGTGGTCCAAACGCGCGTTATGGTGGCCCTTGTGCCAGCCAAACTATGCTGGTGTAACTCCAGGTTAGGACTGTGCCCTAAATAAAAGTACCTCTGAGCATGTTCCTAACATCATTGGGCAATGGCAACTGTGCCTACCCACTACAAACACACTCCAACCCCAATCTGACCCTCTTCTCTTTGGAAATATTAGGCATAACCACTGTCTTCTGAGCACTGAACCCCAACGTTCTTGACACTTTGTATGCTATAGATTGTGAGGATGATAATTTCCACCATAATCCATCCGATTCCAGCAGGTTTAAGGCTTCCTTGCTTCTAGTTTATTCCTTACCAACAGGCTTTTTATGAATGCCACCACCTTGCTTTCCAAAGAGATACAGTAGTGCGATGTCACAATAAATTAGTAATACGTTTTTTTTAAAAAAAATGCAACTCTCCTTTCTCTCTTTTTTTGAAATGGGCCCCTTTGAAAAATCTGCAAAAAGTGCATTGATTAAAAAACATTTGAACAGAACGTTCAGGCTCAGCGCTCTTCCGAGGAGGAAATAAATCTTCCAGCCCTGCTTGAAGTGGAGCCAAGCGCCGTTTCCTGGAAGCAGCGACGGCCCTTTTCTGGAACTGGCCTGAACAGCCCTTGCGCCATCAGCCCTCTTGACTCGTGGTCAGAATACATGGCTTGCATTTACCTATGAAGTCTACCAGCAGGATTCTAAATTAGCTCACTGGGCAGAGATCGCCCACTGATTAATGAAGGCAGACCAGGTTGCCCGTGGAAAATGACAAAAAACAAAGTCAGAAGGCAAGACACAAAACTCCCACACATTCTGAAACTCACCCAAGTCCAAACAAACAAAAATTGCATTCTTAGTACTTGGTTCTCCCAAGTACTGGGTGCTAAAGGGGGTTTTCGACTTCTGTTCCTTGAACATCAGCAGCCTTGCCACATGAATCAGTTACTCTTGAAACTGAGAAGTTTCAAAAGCAATCTGTGATATGGCACATGAAAGGCAGCTGTTCAAAGACAAAACACCAAAAAAAAAAAAAAAAAGCAAATTGCAACAGTGCAAGACCTTTGTCCAAAAGCAGTTCTTTGAATCCTGACCAAGATCCTTGAGATTAGTCATTTCATCAGGTATTCCATCAGTTGACCAATTCCCACAAACAACAACACCCATCAAACTCTGTAAGAAGCAATGCGTGAAAATATGGAGCGTGTCCATTGCAGTTAAATGTTCCAGGGTTACTGGAAGGACCGCATTGCATGGTAGAGTGAGGAGTCTCATACGAGCCTGCCCACGACCTCCCATCACTCACTAATCTTAATTTTGCTTTTAGTGACATCTCAATTGTGCAACAGCTTTGATTACAATGACACGGGCCTCTGAAGCTATGAAGTCAACATTGTGGAGCTAATGAATGCTCCACCACATAAGAAGAGCCCTGCTGGATCAGGCCAAAGACCCATCTAGTCCAGCTTCCTGTATCTCACAGTGGCCCACCAGATGCTTCAGGGATAACACAAGACAACAAGATACCTGCATCCTATTGCCACTCCCTTGCACCTGACATTATGACGTAGCCAACTTCTAAAACTAGGAGGTTGCACATACCCATCAGACTTTTCTAGACGTCCCATCCCCTTTTAAAGTCATCCAAGCCAGATCATCACATCCTGTGGCAAGGAGTTCCACAGATTAATTACCAGCTCTGCCATCCTACCACACCACACCAATTATGTGGGCCCTCATCCACAAGCTAAAGAAATGGTAGCATCCTGCTTGCAGTAGGCAGTTTTTCCCCAGGGGTCTTCGCAGCCAGCTGCTTCTTCACAGAACTCCATGGTTAAGGCATGCTGGGTTGGCAGACCCCAGAAACGGCTGGCCACGAAGACCCTTGGGGGCTATAGTCAGGGTTTTTGCAAGCATCCCTGGTGGTACTGTAACAGCTTGGAGACAGCTGGTCTATAGTACTGAATTATCCCTCTTCCTCCACTAGCTCTGCCAGGAAGAGGGACAGACAATTCATTTCTGCAGACAGTTGCAGAAACCAAAGTCTCCCAGAAGCCGGGAATGACATCACTAAGAGGTGAAAACTACAGAGGTCAGTGTGTCCTGAGAAAAAAAATGTTGAAAATCACTGCCGAGAACCAATAGCTGGTGATGAGCTGAAATTAGATCTGGCAAGATGGAGGTTCATATGGTTAGGAGACCTACTGCTACTGTCAGGGTATATCAGCCTATCCTTGATGGGTTTGCACTCCCCTTAAAATAATGAGTTTGCAGTTCAAGATTGCTTCTGGATCCGTTTTCACCCTGGCTGTTTAGATGGTAGCTGTGGCCTGGAGTGCTTTTGCCCACCTTCGGCTGGTACACAGTTGCACTCAGTTCTGTCTCAAGCAGACCTAGTGACAGTGACTCATGCCTTAGTTATCTCTCAGCTAGATTGGTGCAACACGCTCTCTGTGGGGCTGTCCTTAAATGCCCTCTGGAAACGCCACCTGGTGCAAACTGCAGCTGTGAGAGTACTGACATGCACAAGTCTGTTCAATCATGCCACACCACGATTCATCTGGCAGCACTGCCTACCAATACGTTTCCAGTCCAATTCATGATGCTGAGGGTTAACTTTAAAACTCTTAAGAACTTCAGTTGGAGCAGCAATTTTCAACCTGTGTGCGGTGGCACACTGGTGTGCTGCAAAAGGGCCACAGGTATGCTTTGGGAGCTTGGACCACAGTGGTTGAGAATCGCTGATAAACTCTTCCGGGTTCTGTGGCTCTGTTTCCAGGGAATCTGTCTGTAGAAATGAATTGTCTGTCCCTCTTCCTCCATCGACTCTAAGGAAGGATGTTCTAAGCCGGTGGAGGAAATGGGAAAGGCACTCTGTTACTACAGACAGTTGCCCTGGAAACAGAGCCCCAGAATCTGGAAGAGTCTCCTTGAAGCTGGAAGTGACACTGGAGAAGGTGAAGACCATAGAGAAGACTATAGAGGTCAGTGTGCCGTGAAAAGAAAATTAGATTACTGGATTAGAGTACCTGCAAGACTGCCTTTCTTCACATGAACCAACCTGCCTGATAAGATGTTTCAGGGAGATTCCACAGCTGTGAGTGGGTTGATTGGCAGTGATCCATGAGAGGGCCGTCTCAGGGGTGGCCCCCATTCCTTTCCTTGTGAGGTGAGGCTGGTGCCTCCTCATCTTGCAGTGACACCAGAAAGTTAAAAAAAAAATTCCAGGATGCCTTTCCTAGTTTACTATGAGTGTGCCACCCTCCCTAGGGCTAACATGGTTTAAAGTATTTCTCTGATTGGATTTGCTTTGATGTGCTGCTATTAATTAATTTTGCTGTTCCACATTATGCGACTGTGCTTTTATAAGGGTCTTATTTCAGTATTGTAAGTCGCCGTGATTTTTTTTCTTTTTAAAAGTACAGGGGATAAACCTTACAAATAAATAACAAAAATTAAACTAGGCCTCTGTGGTGCCCTGAAGCAACAGGAAGAGGAGGGTGGGTGAAGGGACAAGCAAGGAGTGGAGCTGCAGTGGGTGCTCGGGATGAGAGGCATAGGGCGCAATCCTAACCTGGAGTTAGGCCGGCACAGTCAGGCTAGCAAAGTTTGGGACACCGTAAAGCGCATTGGGACCACTCTCAGAGTCAGGGGGGATGGCAGATGTCTATACGCTGGCCTCTCTGACTCCGAGAGTGGTCCAAACATACTTTATGGTGTCCTTTGTGCCGGCCAATCTTTGCTGGCCTAATTGTGCCAGCCTAACTCCAGGTTAGGATTGTGCCTATAATCTCCTGGAATGGTGTTAACTGTCATTCTGCCAGGAGGGGGGAAATGCCCCCAGGTGGCTGGCCCGCACAGCGTCCCTGGCCCTCTAGAGGCCATCCGAAGCCTCCAGCTGCTATTTGACAATACTTACGGTTTTCACTGGAAAACCAAAAGTATTGTTCAAAAGCCGTCCACAAGCATTAGGACGCTTCCAGAGGGCGGAGGGATATTGTGCGAGGCTCTAGGTGAGTTGGGGCAGTGCCAGCAGCAGCTGGGGGGGGGAGGCAGCCTGTGGTCCTGGGCCCCAGATGGCAAACGGGTCAGGTCTGCAACCGACCTGGAGTGCCACCCCCACACTGATGCCACAGCTGCTGCCTCTATGCATCAGAAAAGCAGGGGATTTCCTTCTTGTGCTTCTTGCATGGAATTATCAGACCAGCTGGCCTGCACCATATCCAGCCCTGGTTAGGAGGCAGCTGTGGCCAAATTTGGCCAGTGCTGCAGCACTTACCTGGGATGGCACAGTGGCTGGATTCAGCCTCCATGTATCCTCGCACAGGCCCAGCTGACTCCCAAGGTGGCACAAATGTTCTTTATGGTACAGTCACAATACCTCAAACGCAGCACAAGTCAATAAGCTGGCCTATGTTCAGGTGATGGTGTATCACTTCAATGATACTTGCATAGAAGGCCTTCCTTGTGACTTGTGTGTTGCATCATTAAGCAGGAAGGGGAAAATCAATGCTGAATCAGGGGCATCAGGTTCAGGACTGCCTGATCAGGACACAACTGCCTGTCACACAACCTCTGCCAGTCACCCATCAACAGAGAATACTCAGAGGAGGAGGCGTTGATGCTTACCTTTCAATGGTCTAAACCAGGCCATGACATGACATAAATAAAGAAAGGGGATCACTCCTATGTGGGCAGCTGCTGCCAGGATGGGGACAAGGGAGAGTCTGCTTGGCATTGAACCCAGTTCTGGAGTTAATCCGTCCCTGGTTCTTTTCCAACCATGTTTCTTGGGTTCTTTCCAAATATCGAACTTTGGGTGTTCTCTCTTGCTTTCCAGGAGCCGCTGGCAGGCTGTCAGCCATTTGTTCCAGCGGCCCTGAAGTGCACAACGGCAACACGGCTTTCGCAACGCTGCAAGACGGTTGTGGTGGCAGATCAGGAGATCGATCACCATAAGTTCATTAGAACTGGGTCACGGGCAGCGCAATCCTATATCCCCCCTTGCTGCGCTCTTGCGCCGGCTGAATGCTGTTGTGAACGTGCCGTAAAGCATGTCCGCGTCGGCGCTATGGCATTCGGCCGGTGCAAGCAGCCACAACCATCGGCAGCACCGGCCATGCGCCAGTTGAGCACCGGCGTAGCTTGGTCAGCGCAGGGCCTCCATGAGGGTGTTCCAGAGGCATTCCGGGGGTGTAACTGGGCGGCGCAGTGGGTGGACAGTGGTTGTGACGCAGGACGGCTGTAGTGCCATATCCTAACGCCGGTTCCCAGTCATGGTGGCCCCGACTTGGGCTGCTCCCATGCACGTTCCTCTGCGCCTGCTATTTTGCCGGCACAGATTCGAGCAGGCCCATAGGGGTGACTGGGGCTTACACAGGTGCAAGGGGAAAACAGCCCCTTGCCCTGCACGTTGCTGCTGCTGCCTCTGAATGGGCCTGTGGATATGGCCCTGCTATGTCGGCTGGCATAAGGTAGGATTGCGCTCTGGTTCAGTCCCAGGGCGCAATCCTATACTGCACTGGAATGGCGAGGCTGACGGGCCTGCACCACATCCAGCGCTGTAGAGGGGAGGCTGTGAGCCTCCCCAGCGCAAGGGCACATTTGCGCCTTTGCACAAGGGGAGGCACCAGCCCCACCAATGTGTTCTTCAGGTCTGCATCTGCTAAACAGCAGGCGCAGATCCGAGGAGGTCGCGTGGCTCGAATCGGGGCTGCATGGTCTGGTGAATGGGTCTAGGATTTGGCCTTGTGGCAGAATCTTGGTTCTGCCCCCTCTCGGGCCGGCACGCCTGCCAGCTTGCCCACAGCCCACCCAGAAATGCCTTCCCCCACCCACTCCCGCCTTCCCTGCCCCTCCCTTTGGCCGATGCAGGGGCAGCGCAGCACAGGTGCATTGAGATAGCACTGGTGCTGCTTGGCACCCCCACTTCAGCGCTACGCCCATTATAGCATGGTACTGCCAGTTCAAAAGTAAGAGGATGTTTTAAATCCTCAGAAATTACCAATGAGAATTCCACCTGCTGTGTGGAAAAGACGTCTTACTCCCTGGGCTAGTGGGAACCTCAAAAGCAATGTCATCTGAACCTAGAGAGGAAAACTGCAAACATTACACCTCAACTGAACATGAACTAGAGTTTGACATCGGTATCTGTGTGTGAGTGGGGGTGTCTGTTCCTGGACCCCCTGTGCATATTGAAACTAGCAGATATTTGAATCCGCTAGTGGGAGCCATCACCCATATCCAGGAGGCCTTAGAAAGGCACTTCTGGTTTTCAAGGCAGCATCTCTTGGGTTTCAAGGCAGCATCTCTTGAAACCAGAAGCCGTTTCTGGTCACATCCAGGAGGTAAAAATTGACCCTCAAGATGTGGTCCCTCAGGATCAGCATTGGGTCAAATTCATGGATCCCGTGGATAAGGAGAATTGTCCTATACCGTTAGGAACTGCAGTTCTTCAAGAGCTATTTTGTTGGGGAAGTTAAGGAAAGTCTGGAATCTCTCTGCAATCCCAGGAATTAAATTGTGCATATAGCAAGTTACCTTTTTTTCGGTGTTACAAGGCATTTAAAGGTGGACCCCGGTATCAGTGGTGAGTCAAATCAGTGGATACTGAATCAGTGGATAATGAGGCACACCTGGACTTCCTTTTCCCCCTGGCTACTTTCCCAAATCTAATTTTTTTTGAGCTGTTATTAGCCACAGAAAGGGCAAAAAGACAGGTACTGTACAATATGCTTTCTCCCACATGAAAGAGTAACTGCATTGGGAGGAAGGAGAAAACAGGAATATAGCAGGGGCTTGTGGGGGGGGGGATACCACTCCCTTCTGAAATGTGAATCAGGGCCTCCACAGCTGCTTTAAAGAGGCAGAGGAAGAGAAGCAGTAGATCTTCCGGTGTCTTGTCTATTTGGTCCAATGATGATGGTCCCTGTGTTGGGGAGTAGTGGTGACCCCGGACCACACTGACTCTAAACAGCCCTGGCTCTTCTCCTATTTTCCATTGGCTGCAGGCAGCTACAAATACATTCTTTTCCTAATCCTATTTTTCCATGTAAACAATAGATGCGGCTTGTTTTGCAATGCTTTCTGTGGAACTTGCATTTCCCCACGGTTGCGTGGAGTCAAGAGAAGCAGAAAGCTTCTGTTCCTGTGGCTGAGCGCCCAAAAATCACTGACAACTTCTCGGAGAACTCCGTTTCCAGACCTCTCTCTGCAATTCCATCAGCCTAACCTTCCTGCCCACTCTCTGCCAGAGCCTGGCGTTTTGCAACAGTCGAGAGTAAGAAGGAAATTCGTGGGAGGGCAACTGTGCTTAAAGAGGGAGGCAGGGAGGAGGTTTTTCATAGGAAGTGATCAAAATGGACAGCTACTACCGTCACCCAGAAGCCTTTGAGCTTGTGGATTCATGGTTCCTGTGTCAATGGGCGCCGAGGGTGGTTCACAATTAGAACCATGTTGCATGTTAGCAAAACGAAGATGAGCCAAATTAGATAGTGTTGGACTTTGGTATTCCTAGGGGAGCTGTTCCTGGACCCTGCACGGACACTGAAACCCGCAGATAAGCGTATCCGCGGGTTAAGCCCAATAGGACCTCCAGATATGACTCGCATCCAGGAGATCAGGTGAGGTCTTCCACCGCGTGTGACGCAAGTTCGTGTGTCCTGAACTTGTGGATAAAGACCTGTAACAGGTTGAGTATCCCTTATCCAGAATGCTTGGGACCGGAAGAGAGACCAATACTTTTGTGCACGAAACACAGAGTGCAATCCTATCCAATGCTGGAATGGCAAGGCCAGTTGGCCAGTGCCATATCCAACGCTGGGTTGGGGGAGGCTGGAGCCTCCCGTGGCAAGGAAGTGTGCACTCCTTTACTGTAAGGGAGGCTCCAACCTCCTCTATGTGCTCCTCGGATCTGTGCCCGCTAAAGAGTGGGCACAGATCCGAGGAGACCACGCGGCCCGAATTGGGGCAGCACGGCCTTTGGAACGGGCCTAGGATTTGGCCTTACGGCCAAATCCAATGCCCGCCCATGTCCTGCCCCCCGCATTCTGGTTTCCAGAAGTCCGGAGAAGGGATAATCAACCTGTAATACAATGTTGTCTTCTGTGCAAATGGCTCCCTGCATCAATGCCTGCTTGTCTGAAAATATCTCTAGTGAATGGATGCAGCTTTCAAAAGGAAGAAGGCACATTTTCAAAAAGAATTGAGCGCATTTGGATAATCATCTAGATGACCTAAGTTTCTGTTCTTTTCTCTCACAAGAAAGCAACAAGTAATGCTGGCCACCTCCTTAGCTGCTGTGGTCTGGGGCTTAGAATGCCTCTATTATCTGCCCCTTCCAGCATCCTGTCTGGCAGGAAGTTTCCCCAGAATTTTCCATCATAGGAAATTTCCTGTGGGGAAGTGCTTATCAGGCAAACAAAGACTTCCATGGTCTAACAAAAACAGCAAGTGAAAAGCTGAAGCAGCATTTAGGTTATTTTGGTGATGGGGAGGCTGAAATAAGCATTATCATTTTAATTTGCGGGACGAGAGCCGGTCAGACGAACTTTTAACATTCCAGCGGAGTCGGGAACACAGGCTAGAAGGGATCCTGACAGCCTAGGAAACATACAAGTCAATTCAGAACTTTCTCAGAAACTCAGAGTCCGATCCTGAACTGACCGGCTCCTGCAGGAGCAGCAGTGCCAAAATGGCGACCGCTGCATCCCATGGGAGCCAGGCAGCCACTGAAGGCTCCTCTGGAGAAGGGGACATTTGTCCCCTTCCTCTGAGGAAAGCCCCGTTGACTGCAATGAAGCTCCTTGGTTCATTGCCCAATATTTTGCTAACAGTGATTCGAGCAGTTTGATGCCGGGCTGCCCCAGCCAACACTAGGAATAAGATCTGGCGGTGGAAAAGATCCCTTTATGGTCAGTTTCCCCCCACCACAAATGGGCTTACTGGCGGCCGGTGCTGTTAGAGCACCGGCCAGCTGCTTACTTGTGTTGGGGCCTGGTGCTGAATGAGCGCCGCCCCAGAGCGAGTGTAGAAGTGTGGCCGATACTTGCAACATTTTCAGTGGCAGTACACATGTACTAAGGGATGTGGTGGCGCAGCGGGTTAACTCGCTGTTGCTGGGCTTTCCAACCGGAAGGTTGGGAGTTCAAGACTGCGCGACGGAGTGAGCTCCCGTTGCTTGTCCCAGCTCCTGCCAACCTAGCAGTTCGAAAGACCTAAATGCAAGTAGATAAATAGGGACCACTTCGGTGGGAAGGTAACGGTGTTCCATGCGCTACGGCGTAGTCATGCCGGCCACATGACCACGGAAGCTTGTCCTTGGACAAAAATGCCGGCTCTACAGGCTTTGAAACGGAGATGAGCACCGCCCCCTACAGTCGGTCACGACTAGACCATTCGGTCGTGGGGAAACCTTTACCTTTTTACACATGTACTGCTGGTGATAAGGGATTTCAGGATTGGGCCCTCAATTAACTCTGAATTTGAACTGAAACTTCTAACTGCAAAATAAGGTTTGCCTTAATTGTTGAATAAGGTTCGCCTTGATTGAGTGATTAGATGCTAATAATTTTTGAAGATAGCAGGATAAGTGGAAGTTATTCTAAGCAATGCCATTTCCCAATTTTTGTTTACTTGCAGACCAAGAAACACACATTCCATATGGCTTACTGTCTGTGGGAACTGACATTCGAAGGTCCAGACCAAACCTGCCAAAAGTCATGCAAAATGGGCATTTGCCATGGAATAACTGCATGTGTGGAAGCAAAAGCCTTATGGTTTTCCTGACCCACAAAACAGCGGTGAAGTGTTGTTGTTTTTTGTCATCCAGAGAGACGCCATAGTGAGCAGGGTTGCCTCCCTACACAATGCACTGAAGAACAGAATCCTTTGTATGCCTACTCAAGATCGTGTTCAATGGGGCTTCCTTTCCAGAAAAGTGAGTATTGGTGTGTATATTTGGAATGGAGGTCTTTAAAGAGTCCAACGCAGACAGTATTGCCAGCACTGGGTGTTGAAAAAGTGATGCCAAATCCTGAACCCCAAGCTGGGCCTTGGAGGCCGACATGGGCCCCCTCAGTTCTGCCTCTGTTCAATAGTGGATGAGGATCCACTCATCAGGGCCACCAGGGCTCCACTTGGGGTAAGGGAACTGATGTTCCCTTACCCCGAGGAGACCTCTAGGAGCTTCCCTGGCCCCACAGGATACATTTCAGCACTGCCGTTACTTGGCGCAGGGTAAGCATCGGATTGGGCTGCCCGTCTACCATTCTGCGTGTGGGTGTGAAGGGAGGCAGCTTGGGAGACCGTCTCCACATGCTTGTTTTGGAGCACGATCCTCTGCCTGCTTCCTTGGAAGCCCCCAGGAGTGACCAGCAGCTTGGTCTGGCACAACCAGTTCCCCCCGCCATGCCTGCTGGTGCCGAGAAATAGCACATGAATCCTGCTGCCACCGGGAAGTGAACAATGCTTCTTTTTCTCAGGTTCTCTTATTCGAAGACAACAGCATTATCTGCAAATCTCCTTCAGACGTTCTGTCTGAAGAGAACTGGAATAAAGAAAGGTGAAAATTGCTGGCTTAAAGCATTGCATTGGCCTCTGGTCCACTTCCAGGTACAGTCCAAACTGCTGATACAGGTACAGTCCAAACTGCTGGTACAGGTACAGGTACAGGTACAGGTACAGTCCAAACTGCTGCTCACCTCTATGGCCTGGAACCTGGGGGCTTGGATCGCTTTCTTCAACCTGAACGGAGCCGGTTTCTGGAAGCCCCACTTCAGGTAACCCCCTCATTTGAGGGGAAATGGAAAGCGGTAGGGAAGGCCTGTAGGCCTGTTGGTGGAACATTCTCCCCAGGAAGGCAGGTCTGGGGCCTCCCTGGATGACATTTTTGTGCCAGGGATGACTTTTGATCTACCCAAGACTTTTGATCTCAAAATTATTATGATAGCTTTTTCTACTCCTCTTATCTGCTGCCCTTTGATCATCTTGTATTGCTCTCTGTTTTCAACCTGTAAAGCTGGCAATTTTACTTCGTCTGGTACTGGCATTGTTGCTGCATTTATATAACAAACACAAGAAGGAAATATTGTGCGGCTGAAATAAAACCTGCGGAATGCTTAGTTCCTGGCCGTCACTCTCTCCCTGTGAAAGAGCGTGTTCCCTCACTTCCTGTTTATAAGCAACTCCTACCACAGACCCAGAACTTTGATTGAACGCCTGCAACACTGAGAAAAAAAGAGGAAAGCTTTTTGTAGCTGCAACTGTGTTGCTGAGTTGTGTGATGGCAGAGATCTGATAATGACCTTTCCTTCCCAGCCTCCCTCTCCTCCAACCCTTTTCCTCCACCCAGTTAACTGCAGCTGTGGTCAAAAGACTCTTGCCAACCAACCCACAATGCACTCCTCCACAGGAAACTCCACAGATCTCTTCCTGCACAGGAAATTTCCTGTGGTCCAACAGACATTCCTTTGAGCGTTTATCACCACCTTGCATTTGTTTTGGCACATATCTACGCTGAAATAAGAAGAAACAGAAGGATCTCATAGGAAAAAAAGTCATATAACTATGGAAAAGCTTCAAGCTTGGCTTTCTCTTTCCAAATGTATAAACTTTCACAGCACAGAGAGATTTTCATAGGAATCACCTTTGCATGCCTTCTCAATCATATTGAAGCCGGCAGAATCTGATTACATTGCCACATCTTACGTTGTGGCAACGTAAGAATCTGATTACGTTGCCACATTGTGGAATTGTTAAAGGTGCAGAAGAGAGCGACCAAAATGATTCCTGGGCTGGGGCACCTCCCTGATGAGGGAAAGCTACAGAGACTGGGGCTCTTCAGTCTAGAAAAAAGGCACATGAGGGGGGCAGGACTATGATGTATAAAATTATGCATGGGGTGGATACAGGGATGTTCTTTTCCCTCTCACACTACACCAGAATCATGGGACAGTCCATGAGAGTTAGGACAGACAAAATAAAATACCTAGCATGTAATTAGTCTGTGAAACTCCTTGCCACAGGATGTAGTGATGGTGTCTGGATGCCTTTAAAAGGAAAGTGGACTATTTTATGTAGGAAAATTCCATCACAGATTACAAGCCATAATGACTATATGCAATCTCCTGGTTTTAAAAGGAGGCTATGTCAGAATGCCAGGTGCAAGGGAGCGGCAACATGGTGAAGGTATCTTGTTGTCTTGGGTGCTCCCTGAGTCAACTGGTAGGCCACTGTGAGATACAGTAAGCTGAACTAGATGGGCCTTCGGCCTGATCCAGCAGGGCCTGTCTTATGTTCTTAGGGATTCAAGAGCAATTTCTTCCCAGTGGCTGCAATCAAGTTGTTCCATTGCTCTGCAATCACCACATCCTGACTGGTTTGGCTCAACCGAGTCCACAGGGTGGTGGTGTGAGGACTATCCAGGAAGCTCTACAGTCGCCAAGAAAGCATCACATGAAATGGTGAGGTGGGTTGAGTTCAAGAACATTGAAGAAGTTCAAGCATTTTCACTCATTAAGTGAAAAATGCTGGGGCCAACTTTTCCTCCAAATGTTGTAACGCTACTAAAAATAAATAAATCTGTGAGCCAGCCCTAAATTCCGGCTTTTATGGCTACTGGCCCAAAGACCAAAAAACTATCAGAGCAAGTTTTTGTCTTAGTACTCTGCAACCTGATTTTTGAGCTACAAATCGTGCAGAGCACAAGAGACGTGTTTGAAATAACGTGAGATTGTGCCTGTGATCACCCACTGACACAAGCCAATGCACCACCACTTCATGAAATATTGCTGTGATCAAGAGATGAACCTGCATATAGTATGTGAAGCAACTGAAGCAGATGGTATAACAAAAACGGTGGGACCCTGGCACCCAGGGGTGCCCAAGGATTTGATACACCAGGGTCTGAAAAACCCACTTCCAGGTTGTATGGAGTTTCTTTCTCCTCTTGGTAACACCCCCCCCCATCATATTGCAAAGTGGATCTTTCAGGGCTAAAAATACATAATCTATAGCGACTAAGAGCACAATCCTAAACTGCACTGGAATGGTGAGGCTGGTGGGCCTGCAACAAATCCAGAGAAGCTCCATTGTGCTCCGGACCCCCCTGGGGCAAGGGCACATTTTCGCACCCTTGCCCCAGGGGAGTCTCCAGCCTCCCCATTGGTTTCCTCGGCTATGTACCTGCTCTATAGCAGGCGCAGAGCCAAGGAAGCCGCATGGCCCAAATCGGGGTCTTGTGGCCTGGGGACGGAGGCTTGGATGTGGCCTACTGGCTGCATCCCAGCCCCTTTCCTTCCCCAGGCCAGCATGCATACTGGCCTGCCCACCCCTGCCCAGTTCTTCCCTCACACCTGCCCTCCCCACGCCCACGCACGTTTGGCTGGTGCAGGAGCGGCACTGTGGCACCTTTTCTCAGCACCCTTGGGCAGATGCTGCTGCTAGCGCTGGCCCAACAGCACTAGCGCCAATGCAGGGATGCCGGTCGGTGCCCCTGCCATTGGTGCTAGTGATGTTGTACCGACACAAGCATCTTGCGTCGACCCAAGGAACACAATAGAATTGCACGGTTAGAAACAGTGTGGTTTGCCTGCACAAAGGCAAGAAACCCAATTTTGGAGCTTTTCTTTAGTGTTTAAAGGGATTTAAAATCAGACCTTGATATCTGTGGATTCTGTACCCATGGATGGTTCCTCACCAGAAACCCTGCAGATACTAGGGCCCCAATGTACAATTTGCTTGCTGCTTTGTTTTGTACCCCCAATAATGCCAATTGGCCCCTTTGAATATTCCCTGGAAATGGTTTTTATTTCTGTACCAAACCACTCGGTTCAGCCTGAAGTCTGCCTTTACATTCTGCATTCCGGTAATAAACATGACTTTCCTTATTCAGGCTGAATGCAAAATGCCAAAAATACAATGATGGTCCTGGTAACTCTCCAAAATATAGGGCTGGGACAGGCCATGCAGCTCATTTGTACTCAGGGAAGTACCTGGGATTGGCCTCCACATTCACTTCCAAAACCCTTAGGGCTGTTTTATTTTCCAATAGGGCTTTGTTTACCCCACTGGCCTCTCTTGGCTATTGGTTTGTTCCATTCTTTTGAGCTTTTCAGACACTATTTCCTTATTGGCACATCTCTCTCCCTCTTCCTCTCTCATTCTCAGACAGTGAAGCACGAAGGCACTGAAAGTTAAATGACATCTGCGCTTTCGACCCCACTCACAGCAATGCTCTCCTGGAAAACTTGGCATTCTTGCAAGACTTTTATTATGCCTCCACTTATGGTGAGGCTTTGTATTTATACATGCCTCTCTCTCCCCCCCCCCACTTAGTAGCTCCTGGCCATACACAAAAGTATCTACCTATGCTTGGGAGGGGGTGCAAAAGATCAAGCAAGGCCATGAAAACAGACTTTTACAAACAGAAGCTAAATTCAGCACTGACACAGTGATGCCAATGGGGCATGTTCTGGATTCTGCAGTGGTGGAATAGTCACAGAGACCTCCTCAAGGTAATGGAATGTTTGTTCCCTTTCCTTAAGGCAGCCTTGCCCTTACCCCAGGGCTGGAAAGTTGGTTAGGATTGCGCCCTCAATCTTTAAAATAAAAGGGTCCTAGTCTATACTTAACATGTTACTGGTAGTTTTCTACAGCTACAAATTTAGTTTGCATGAAGAGGCATAAAGGGCCCAATCCTATGGGTTGCAGTGCCGAAAGCTGAGACCTCAGTGCTGGCACTGGGTAGCACCCAGAGACCACCCTCTGATGAGGGGCCCCTGTGCTGTCTACTCAGCGCCTCCAAAGAAGTCCCAGCCACTGGCGGTAAAAACATGAGCACCAGGCAGCACAAGGCCATAGGGAGGGTGACAGGAGGGCCGGGAAAGGCATTCTTAGTTGGGCAGAAGGGTGGAAAGAGGAGAAGGACCAGCAGAGGCCTCCTCCACCAAAGCCTACCCCTGTGTCAGGCTCTGTGGGTCCTCCTGTCTCAGGTTTGGAACCTGAGGTGGGTCAAATCCATGGATACTGAAGACCCACTGTAGAGATTTAGGAATTAATAAGGAAAGGGCTGAAATAAAGAACATAAAAGAACCAGCTTCAGGGGGCACCTTAATTCAACTCTGCTCCACACAAAGGAAAATGAGGACGTTTTAATAGTCTTATTTCTACTGTCCTGCGAACGTGTAACATAATTCAAGTGCGTAAATCCATTTGTTCCTTAATCTTTAAGTCATTCTCTCCGCTCCTCCATATGTTAACATGATGCTCAGACTAGAGACATGAATATAAACCTATTGTCTTGAGGTGTTCTGCTAAAACTTTGGTCCCTATCATTTATTATTAGTAGGTGCAAGGGTACATTGACTAGTGCAGTTCTTACATGGGGTTAAGGTGGCTGGAAGTTATCCTGCGAATATTAGGTATTTATACTCCAGCCCAGATGACAAGATCCCACACAACATGTTCTCCTTTCTTCAGCATCAGAACCTCTATTTAGATAATTTTCCCTCCCTGAATGTACAAAATGTTATGGAACAGATGTATATCAGATCTCATAAAAAGAACACGGCATCCCTTCCTCCCGCTTCCCTTTCTACAACGGCTTTAATCTGAAAATAGTTTGATCATCCTAATGAAAGTTAAAACAAGCCTGCCTTGAAAAGCCCAACCCTTCTCCAGTAGGCAACTCCATAACCTACTGCAACGTAATCTCATCTGCAACCCTGGATAAGTACCAATACGGTGAGACACTCTGAAAACAAGAAGCCAATTTGCACTCCGCAAAACATAAGCAAACCACATGTTAAATTCCACACTGTTTTTATTTACATGAAACAAATAGCAGATTTAGGCCATCTTAAGAAAGGCATGAAAGAAGTGGAGTGAGTTTGCCAGCATGCCTGTATGTCTTTCAAAAAATTGTGGCACCTCAAGCA
This sequence comes from Lerista edwardsae, assembly GCA_029204185.1. Taxonomy (NCBI): domain Eukaryota; kingdom Metazoa; phylum Chordata; class Lepidosauria; order Squamata; family Scincidae; genus Lerista; species Lerista edwardsae. The sequence goes on along the minus strand of JAJKFI010000003.1, from coordinate 2,451,102 downwards.
GAGTGTTCCTTTATGCCTTTAAAAGGGGATGCCTTTAAAAGGGGATTGGACAGATTTCTGGAGGAAAACTCCATCGTGGGCTACAGGCCATGATGGGCTGTGCAACCTCCTTACATTAGTAGTAGGCTACTTCAGAGTGTCAGGTGCAAGGAAGTGGCAACAGGATGCAAGCATCTTGTTGTCTCGTGTGCTCCCTGAGGCACCTGGTGGGCCGCTGTGAAATACAAGAAGCTGGACTAGATGGGCCTCTGGGTTCTTATGTTCCTGAGCTTGCCTGAAGTGCCTTTTCATCCGAAGGAGAAGGGGCCCCAGATAAGGGATCCCCTTTACCATAACTTAGCTCACATTAGTTATTGCAACTTCAGCCTTCTTCAGAGGTCAGATCCTGTCAGTAGTATAGCCGGGGGGGGGGGGAATGCGGTAAATACTGCAGGCGCTGCAATGAGCCATGTAACGACTCTTTCCACTTGCCATGAGAGCCATTCTGGGCAGCAATGGCAATATGCCTGCATGCTGCAGTCACTGCTTGGACTGGTTCCGATGGCAAGTGGGAGGAGCCACTTACACAGCCCATTGCGGTGCCTGCAGTACTTACTGCTTGGGTCCTGACCTCCATGCACATGCAATGAACACAAACAAAGCGGAATGAGGAGAGGTTGGTAGGCTCTCTTCCCCATACATGTGTTCAAATGCACCACTGGAGACATGTGTACAGATGCAGACTGTGCTCCATGTAAACAGAACTCTTTTCCTATCATAGACAGAACTACAATGTATGAATAACTACACAACATGTCAGCTAAGCATAAGCCTACACTAATAATTCTTTTTAATACTATTTTGTCGCTAAAGCACTAAAGCTTTTTTTTTTTTTGCCACTGCACCAGGTGAAGATAATTACTGTAAGATGTCATCAGGGTTCTTAATTCTCCCATAAAGTAAATGTCAGGCTAGTGCCCTTTGGCAGATTTATTTGCAAAAATCTAATGGTTATTTACTGAAGTGGTTCTTGCTGTGCTGAAGAGATATGCGGGGGGGGGGGGGGGGTTGCACTTCCCGAAAATGTTTTCATATTAAAGTTGGCCCTCAATATCCACAGGAAATCTGTTCCCAGAACCTCCATGGATACCAAAACCCATGGATAATTGAATCAGTGGGTCGGGGTCATCAGAACACCTCTGGATGGGGCTGGAATCCACGGATAAGGAGGGCTTACCTGTACGAGTGTCAATAACAACTGCAGCAGAAGACATATTTAGGGAAACTCTGAGATCGCCCACAATTCTCCAACATTCAAGGCAGATAATGTTATTATGATTAAAAATATTGATATACTGCTTTTTATCAAAAATGCCCCCGACACGGTTTATACAGCCAAACAAAGAAATAATTTGGCCCTCCGCATTTTATATTTTTCCTCTTCCATTTTATCTTCCTGCACTTAAGGCAGTACTGCAGTTTTCCTTCAATAACTGGTAGTAAACTTCATAGTGTGGAAAGCCTCAGGATGACACCCCAGAAATGGCATTTGTCTTCAGAAACAGCAAGAAGATATTCTTCAGGTCTTCCAAAGGAATTGTTTGTCCCTCTTCCTTGGCCAGCAGAGATAAAATGGGGCAACTATGTTTTTGCAGGCACCTCAGTTTGGCCTGCCCATTCTAACCCCACAAGAATTATGTGAATTAAGTTCAGCTAAGACTTGGCGACTGCCCAGTTCTCCCTGCACTTTCCAGTTTGCCATATTCTGGGAACCCCTTGATCTGACCCTCCCTCCCTCCTCCTGCTTGGAACTTATGCAAAGAGAGGGCCCAGGGTTTGGGCTGAGATGGGAGCCCCGCCCTCTGCAAAGGTCATTGGCTGCCAGAGTCTTTCTGCAGTCCATTCATATAAGCCCTGCTGCAGCTTGAAGTCCCAGTCACTGCCGGAACAATGATTATTTTTTTGTTTTTAATTAAAGGTGAGTCACTTCGACAGGTCTCAGTCTGTGAACCCAGACTGAAAGGTGATACACAAATAGCTCCCACAGAAAAAGAAGTGCTACCTTTAATCCCCAACTGCACTACAGACCTTACACACTTTAATTTATGTATTGCTGTTATGTAGTCACATTTCGATCTCTTTTTCTACTTCTGTCTTTCTTCCTCCTCTCACTTTCTTTTCCTGTTGGAAGCGCTCCAGGAGCCAAATGAATGTGGTGCAACAGCACTGACATGACCCGTCCATTTTCTATCAACGACGCGCTGGAGATAGCATTTCTACCAATGTTGCTGTAACGCATCAATGGTAGGAAATGTTTTAAGGAGGGGCAAAGAAGCATTTACATCAGTGATTTTCAGCTCGTGTGCTGCGCAAGGTCCACAGGTATGCCACAGGAGTTTGGAGCACAGCCGTTGAAAATTGCTGAAAAACTCTTCCAGGTTCTGCGGCTCTGTTTCCAGGGCTAATGTCTGCTGTCACAAATTCTTTGTCCCTCTTCGCCATCAGAGCCAGCATAGATAAAACGGGGCACTGTGGTAGTGTAGAAAGAGGGTGACCTTTCTCATAGGATTCAACGATAAACATTCCAGTTCCAACTGGAATATTTTCCAAGTGAAAATATGAAATGAAAAATATAAGTGAGTGGAGCAATGAACATTTCATATTTTACGTTGTGAAGCCAGGGCGGGGGGGAGAGCAAACAGATTTTCTCTGTTGGCCTGGTTTGGACCAACTGAATTAATTAATTCCTTCAGTGAATTAATTAATTCCTACCAGCAGTGGCTCTTTACCCCATTCATAATGTAAAACATAATGAAACTTGCTTGTTTTCTTCTCCTCCCTCTTACAGCCCAATCCTTAACTGCCCCACCATCTGGAGGAGCAGTGGTGCCAAAATGGCCGCTGCTAAATCCTATGGGGCCAGGGCAGCCACAGGAGTCTACTTGGGGAAAGGGAGCATTTGCTTCCTTACCCCAAGTAAAGTCCGGCAGCCCCAATAAGTCTCCTCAGATCTGCACCAACTATTTAGTGGGGGCAGAACAGAGTAGGCCCGTGCAGGCCTCTCTGGCCAGGGAAGGGGCATAGGATTTGGTAGTAGAGTCTGCCGCCATGTCCGCCCCCTCTCACGAGCCTGGTCCTCCCTCCAGCTCTCCCATTCTCACCCACTTCTTTCCCTTCCCTGCCTTTCCTCTACTCCAACAAACCTGACCACCGCCCAGCACTCCTGTGGCAACTCCTCCAGACATTTGCCATCCTGTGGCAACTCCTCAGACCCAGCGCCATTTTACAGCAGCCGGTGCTGGTGGTATGAGCGTACTGCCAGCGCTGAAGCCAAGATAGGATTGGGCTCTTAATCCTTCAGTTTTTTGTGTTGTGCCTATTAAACACTCTAAACACTCTGCTCCCTCTTTGGCAACATTCCAGCGAGGGCTGAAGACCTTTTTATTTCGAAAAGCTTTTAATTGTTGACAGGCTGCTGTTTTTTTATACTCTTGCTTATATTTTATGATCCACGGGGCTTGTTGTTGTTTTAAATTTTAATTGTTTTAATATTGTTTTTAAATTATTGCTTTTTAATGTTAAATTGTGAATTTTATTGTATGTTACTGTTTTTGTTGTAAGCCGCCTTGTGCGCCTATGGGCAGAAAGGCGGGGTATAAATTAAATAAATAATAAATAGTAATAATATTATATGGAAAATCGTTCCATCAATCTATTTTCAGGGTGCAGTGGACACCACACGAAAACAACCCTCAGATCCGTCCCAGAAACACCATGGCATACCAAGTGTATTACTAATTAGAAGTTTTGTATTCCATCCCTCCACTCCTGCAAGTGAGGTCTTCAAGCCTATTTAATTTTTACTTATTTATTTTTTACCCTGCCTTTTGAGAAAAAAAAAAAAATCCTTAGGGGTGTGTGCCTAAGATAACACTCAAACACACTCTAGCTGATGCCTCCACCAGCTCCTTCAGTCCCCAGGAAATGTGGCATTTGGAACATGTTTCCCCCCCCCCCCCAGGCATGGAGGTGGAATGCATTCTCTGGCCTGACTGGCCTTACCCTTGCCTTTGTGTTCATCGTGGGAGACAGAGGGTGTCACCCCCCATGAGCCTTTACTCCTCTGGCCAATGCACTGCTCTCTCCTCCAAACACTCAGAAAAGCTGAATTCTACACCTGGCCTAATTTCTGGAAGTCAAAACTATTTTTCTGGTATTCTGACTTTTTATCATTTTGCATAATTTATTCTGGTGTGCTAGTTGCGGGGAGAGGCAAGGAGTTATTCAAAGCATGAGGCCCTAGCTGCCGGCCCGAAACCACCAGAACTGTCTGTCAGTCAACCCTCTGGCTTTTGAGACTTTAGTCAGCCCTGTCTGCACACATTGAGGGCACAATCCTAAACTGAGTTAGGCCGGCATAAACTAAACCAGCAAAGTTTGGCCAGCACAAGGGACACCGTAACGTATGTTTGGACCACTCTTGGAGTCAGAGAGGCCAACACACAGTCGTGAGCCATCCTCCCTGACTCTGAGAGTAGTTGAAACACGCTTTATGGTGGCCCTTATGCTGGCCAAATTTTGCTAGCTTAGTTTATGCTGGCCTAACTCCAATTTAGGATTGCGCTCTGAAGCATATCTACTGAGCCATAATGGCTAGAAAGTTGAGATTCTCAGGAAACAGAATTCTACACCTTATACCACGTTTAGGTACCACATTTGTGCTTCTGTGGAATCTCACGAGCTCTGCCTGTTTTATTCTTTGTGCAGCACTTGTTAGCGCTTCATAATCCAGTAAGAGCAAGTAGAATTTTTACTGCTTGTGTTGTAGCATATCCACTAAAAGCAATAGCTTAGCTACAGAGGGGCAGCACAGTAAATATTGCAGGCACCACAATGCACTGTGTAACCGGCTTCTCCCACTCATCATCAGAGCCATTCTGGGCAATGACAGCAACACAGCCCAGAATGGCTCTGATGGGAGGGGCCAGTTACATGGTGCCCATAATACTTACCACACCATCCCCCTATTGCTATGCTACTTCCCAAAAGGTCTGACTCTATACTACATCAAATACAACTTTTGTTTATGTAAAAATTGGAAAAGTATTATTGGATGTCTAGTTTTAAACAAACAAAACTAGAAGAGGCAAGAAATGCGTTGCACATAGGAAATGCTGTGTCAAAATAATTTCTGCCTGTGCTTCATCATCCAAAGAGTCCTACATTTACAGTAAGCCAATATAAACATTTACAAGGGTGGTTTTTAAAAAAACAAACCAACACCCTACTGTCCTTTGGTCAATTGGAACAGCTGCTAATTAAACTTGTACAGCAGTGTTATTCAAGTTATGGGTCAGGACCCACTTGGTGGGTCATGACCTGATATCAGGTGGGTCATGGAAAGGTGGGTCGCAGCCATCTTTGAAGCTGCAGACATTACTCTGTTATATTCCTTTTGTGAGTGTTAATAATCAATTTTCAAGTGAGATTTTTTTCTATTTTTTTTAATTCAGCATTTTTATATAATATTTTGTCTTAATCTTGCTTTCTGTCAGGGATGTTTCATGGTTGTACAATGGCTGCAGTCCAAGAATGCCGATTTGCATTTCAGGAGTGTCATTTTATTATATTACATCGACTGCACTTCCTGCTTAATGATGTTACTTCCTGCCACAACATCACTTCCAGGTTAATGACATCACTTCCGGTGGGTCCCGAGTGTCATTCTAAAAAGTGGGTCCCAGTCTAAAAAGTTTGAATACTACTGTTCTGCAGAAAGGATGTTGAAAAATCTCAACAAATGCATTTCTACATATCTTCTAAAAAGTACAGAAAATAATTTCAGAGCTATGACATCATTGTAATAGAAATGGGTATAATTTACAACAAAGGGTAGCACCAAAAAGGAACCTGGTGGCCTTTCTTAGAGCCCAATCCTATGCCTGTCTACTCAGACATAAACCCTATTATAGTCAAAGGGGCTTACTCCCAGGTAAGTATGGATAAGATTGCAGCCTTAGACACAAATTGTTCAGCTTAACGGGTCAATTCTATTGATGGGCTGGCAAGTGGAGCTCTTTGTAACCATGGAAGGCACTTCCACTGTTGTAAAATGGCTGTCGACCCAATATGTGGCACTCTGTTAGCAGCCATTTTAGGAGTTCTGTTGCATGAGGTGGCAGTGCTCGAGGACCGTTGCCAAAACTGACTACACCTGTGAAAGCAGGAAGGCAATGGCAGGGGCATTTGGCTGTGGGAGGGTGCCAATCCAACCCCAAAGGCACACGCCAGATCCTATCCCCTTTCAGCAACAGGCTCCTTGCCCCCTTTCACTCCTTGAACTTGAACTACCAAAATCACTAGCACAGGTCTGAGAAAACCCATTGCTGGTCAGGAGGATAACATAAGGGGGTGGTTAAATCCTCTTTCCTTGCTGAAAACTCCCAATCTGCCCCCTTCCCACTGGATACAGTGTGTCCATTTTTGTGCAGCTGCACCATCCGGGGGGTGAGGATGAAATTGGGCTCTGAGCTCAGCAGATCTTGACAGTGGCCTCAATGGACTCTTGCTTGGGGCACCAGGTGCCTAGGGGGAGGGGGATTCTGGTGCACCAGCTTCCATGGCCAAAGTCCCCTCTTACTGCCTGGAGGCAGGAAATCCTGCCCTGATGCAGGAAATCAGCCCCTGCCTTTGACTGGATGGCATCTGACACTTCCATCCACCACCTGTCTCTCCCCACCAGCAGATTGTCTCTCTCTCTGAGTAATGTGTGTGTGTGGGCATGCACTTGCATGTACGCACAACACTGCCGAGTACAGATAGTCCAGCTGATAGCTGGCTGCAAACACTGCAGCAGAGAGAACACACACATAGCTTAATTAGTTCAAACTGAAGTAAACACAGCAGCCGATTCCAGATTAGTGAGAACCACGGTGCCAAGGGTAAGCGCAGCCATTCCCAAGCCCCAAACAGAGCTGCTGTCATGTGTGTTCATTTCCAGGCATTTGTTTGAACCTCTGCAGCTGTTCCGGGATTGAGCTCTTTCTATGTTCAACCTGTAAACTATTGATTCTTCTTGAACCGCCCTTCCTCTTTCTCTTCTCCTCCCTGGATATTAGGACTGTTTCTATTCCCAACTTAGTGGTACGCCTCAGCCTTCATAAGTGCCTTTCAGGGTGCTTGGCAAACATTAACAGACACCCCTTCAGATCAGGGTAAATTGCAGGAATACAACTGCCACATGTAATGTTATAAATGGGCAAGCTAAACTCTTCAAACCACTGAAATGAGGTTTGAATGAGGTTCAGTAGCGTTTCTCTTTGTGGGATAAGATGGGGCAGTGGCATAGCCAGAGGACTGGCAGCACAGTAAGTACTGCAGGCGCCGCAACAGGTTTTATACGTGGCCCCTCCCATTTGCCGCTGGAGCCATTCAGGGCCGCAATGGCAACACTGGCATCATTTAGCTGGTGTAAATCTGAGGAGTCTCAGGGGGCATGTCTGGCTGGGAAAGGAGCAGTAGGATCTTGGCTTGTGCTGCTGCTATGACCTAGATCCTCTCCCTTCCTGCCCCCCCCCCCAGTTTGGCCCGCTCCCTCCGCTGCCCTTCCCCCAACTTTAACACCACCACTTTGACAACCCTAGCAAGGTGCCCAGGAGCTGTTGGCATGCCTGCAGATTCTCCAGCTGTTTCAGCCAGTGACTCCAAAGCGCACAATGGCAGTGGGGCTTTCGTGCCATCGAATGGGACACAAGATCTGCTGCCTGGGGCCCTGAATAGGATTGGGCCGTGAGTTTAAAGGTAAATCCTTGGTCTGGAAAAATGGGTCACTGGACTTCCAGCTTTATTTTCTCCAAGTCTAGTCAGAAGGCTGTGACGACAACAGACGAAGTTTTATAAGCGCATCGTGAAATAAAGAATGTGGCCTATTCAAGCCGATTACAAGTGGATGAAGTCTGCAGTCAGCTTCAAATTAAATGAGTGGTTTCAAGATCTGCTGGCAAAGATCATGATGGACTAGCTTCTTAAGAACTGGTGTCATTATGGGCTCAGGGAGGTTTTGGATGTTGCACTGCTCAGACAAGAGCTAACTCATGACAGATGACAAACCACTCTGACCTTCAGGCACATTTCAAAAGCATGGTGAACAGGTGGGAATGGGGTGTCTACTTAAGAGGAAACAGCCCATTGAACATGTAGAAGCCTTTGAGTTGTGCCTCAAGTGCTCCTTGGATCCCATTAGGAACAAACAGCATTCAGGAAAGAACAAATGGATGGGCTCTTGATAACTGTGATCTTGAAGGTCAGTGGGTATAGTGGTTAAAGAGCTGGCCTTCCAGAAAGATCTGGGTTCAAATCTCAATTCAGACATAAAGCTGAGGGTCTTCATTCAGGGTCTGAGGGCCCAATTCTATCCAAATTTCCAGCACTGATGCAGCTATGCCAATAGAGCGTGTGCTGCATCCTGCGGTGGAAGGGGCAATCATGGCAGCCTCCTCAAGATAAGGGAACAAGCGTTGCCTCGGGCTGCATTGTAGCTGCATCGGTGCTGGAACGTTGGTTAGGATTGGGCCCTGAGTCTCGTTGGCCCAGTCACCATCTCTCAGCCAAACATATCTGGTCCAGAGAATAAAAGGAGGGAGAAGAGTAATGGACTCCACCGTACTCTGTAGAGGAAGGGCAGTCCATAAATGTGAAAAATCAATAACAACCATCAAGGTCTACTTGCAATGTCTTAATGTTTTATGCCTTAATCTTCTTGACCCTTTCAGATGAGGTGGACTACAATTTGAATAACATTAGCAACTAGTTGTATAAATAAGCCCTTTATTATATAAATAAACCTCTTTCCCGGAGTGTAACGTAACTAGACGGGGGAAACAGTAAATACTGCAGGTGCCGCAATACATCTAAGTGCTCTTCCCACTCACCACTCACCACATGTTACCGTTGCTGCCCGGAATGGCTCTGATGGCGACTAAGAAGGGGCATTTACACAGTGCATTGGGACTACTGCAGTTCTTCCCATGTTCCCCCCTCCCCCAGCTATCGCAGATATTCAAATGGGAAAATGCTTCATATGCAAGGGGAAAAGCAGCCAACCTGTCGCTTCACTTTCCAGCCCTGTTGTTGGTGTCTGCCCCCTAATAAGCCACAGGAAGTGGCTCTCAAGGAGGTTTGTGTCACACTGCAAGTAGGGAAAGGGGAAAATGAGAGGACCAGGCAGACAACCAGGCAGGAAGATGCCTCTGCTGGGAGATTTAAAGGGCCACGCCCAGGAGATGGCATTCCTTGTCCCTCCAACAAGCTGTCACTTGCCGTCATTGACACAAAAATCATTGGGTGGATTATGAAATCTTCAGAAAGCCAGAGAAGGAAGTACACCCCCTGTTCCCCTGCTTTAAACCCCCTGCAGTGGCTAGGGAGGAAGAGAGGTATTTGCTCAGTTTCTCAACACTAGCAGAAGCATGCAGCCATTCGGCAAACTGCAGGAATGGGCCCCAGTTCCTCCATCTATTCAATTGCTCAGACCATTTCTTAGGATTACGTAATTCTGCCCATTGGAACTTCCCTGTTTGCACAATTCTGACCTGCAACTGAAAAAGAAGCATCACGCGATGGATGAAGGCAGAAGATCTTTGAGCCAGCGTTCTAGGAATATTTCAGTTTTTACGTACTGTGGAATAAAAATCAGGCTGAGAAATCTTAGAAGAGACCCTGTAAATCAATGATCTTTGTGACCTGGGACTGAACACAAAATCCCAGATTGTCAAAGATGGAAAATAATCTAATTCAGGGATGCCAAACATATGGCCCGCAGGCTGGATGCAGTCTCTGGAAGCTCTTTCTTCAGTTCTCAAGCTCTCCCAGCACCACTTTCAGCAAGGCGTCACTGCTGAAAAGGCAGCCCTCACGATAATTGGGCAATATCCTGAAAACATTCATGTACTTGTCATTTGCAGCTAATGAGTTCCTGAGTGAGAAAAAGTGCTTATTTTTGGTCATGACCTGCTTAATGGCATCACTTCCTGCTTTATGACATCACTTCACATCACATCATCAGGCATCATGAATGCTGTTCAGCCTGCTGTATGAAATGAGTCTGACACCCCTGATCTAATCCACTGTACCAATTCAGGCTTCGCTATTCTCCCTGGCTATCACCTTGACTATAGTGATGCCACAAATGCCATGCCAGAGGCACTTGCCGACTAAGAAAGGCATCATTAAACATTTTAGCTTTATGGCTGAACCCCAGCCTGATACAATAATACATCACAGACAAGGAGAAGTTTATCTTCATATACTGTTGTCAGAATAAGTTGTTCACTGAAAAGCAACTCTGCTCACAGGATAAGAGGCAGTTTTTGTGAAGCAGCAGCCAGACAGTCTTATGTTCTGGGCTGGTGCAGATGTAAAATTCTTGATATCCTTACTGTGGTTAGGAGACTGGAAGCAGTCTCCCTTGTATGAATACTTCCTTCCTCCATTCCAGGGTTTTATTCACATGTAACCGTTATTTATTTTCGCCTTCTTATATCACCCTTCTACTGTCTACTACTAATCTACTGTCTATTGAAATCTACTGTCAATTTCACTGGCTGACTTCAAATTCTAATCATCAGAGAAATCTTCATCCTCTCTCCAAACCTTGCAAATCCCACAGAACACTAATCATGAATCCTAACCAGGATTCTCTTTGAAGTGGGTGTGCAAACCATGGTTTCAGGATGTTAATCCTGGTTAGTACTGATACAGTAAGAGGGAGGAGAAAAGCAGGAGAAATATGAAAGCCTGTAGCATGCTTTGATGCTCCTAACCATGGCTACAAAACAGGAAAAGTTTTGGGCCTCCAAGGACTTCTCCAAATTAGCAAATCTGAAAAGGTTCCTCATTCCTCTCTAGCATTTGCATTGCTCATTACCCCCCCCCACACACACACAACAAAATAAGCCAGAAAAATAGACCAGAGTTGTATTTTCCTGTCTTCCTACTATAGAAGAATTCAGTAACTGTAAGTTTTATGATTATAATCGAGGAAGGTTTTTCTTTCTTACTATGAATTCACATTTGATGTCGGGACAATTAGAACAGACAAAAGAAATTATTTCTTTATCCACCATGTAATTAATCTGCAGAACTCCTTGCTATAGGATGTGGTGATGGCAAATGGCCTGGATGCCTTTAAAGATTTAAAGAAGGGATTGGACAGATGTATGGAGGAAAACTCCATCATGAGTTACAAGCCATGATGGGTATGTATAGTCTAAGATTAGACTCATAGACTCATTATGAGAGCTGGGTAGGAATTTTTTGCTATCATCCAAACAGACCATGGATGGCAGTTTTTTTCAGCTACCCCAGAATGGCAAGGGAGGGACAATGTGTTCAGTAGGTTTCATGTTTTTAAAAAATGGTCACTTGCGTTTAATAAAGTGGCCCAAGTTAAACCTAAGCCACAGTCTGGTGTCTTCATTGGGGGATGCGAGGGTAAATAGGCTACCTCAGAGTGCCAGACACAAGGGAGTGGCAGCAAGATGCAGGCATCTTGTTGTCTTGTGTGCTCCCTGAGGCATCTGATGGGCCGCTGTGAGATACAGGAAGCTTTGCCACAGGGTTCAGTATTAGCTGAGGCTGACCAGGAAGGCCAAGCGCAACAAAAATGGTATTTTTAGTATGTTCAAAGTTAAAGAGAGAAGAATAAAATGGTAGGATCTCTGTATAACAAGGATGGTGAATTGATGCCCTGTGACAAAAAGAAGGTGGAACTGCATCCATTTTCTTCCATTGTGCTAGTTCATTAGCTGGGGGTGAGGAGGGAGGGAAATGTGACACCAGGTTGAAAACTACCTAAGGGCGCAATCCTAACCTGCACTGAAACAAGAAGGCCAACTGCCTGTGCTTTATTCAGGGCTAGTAAGGAGCAGACTGGGCGCACCTCTGAGTAAGGGGATTTTATTCCCCCTGTGTTGCGCACCAGTCCATCCTATGAGGCTACTCAGCTGCGTGCCTGTGATTTCCCCCTGCCCCAAAATGCCTCCGTTCCGCCACCCCGCCACACTCTTCCGGCCCCTGTGCCAGCTTGCCCAGGCCGGCACAAACTCACCTTGTTTCGGTGCTGCTCCTGAGTAGCTGCAAATGTGCGTTAAGGCATATTTGTGTCACTTGGGGGCTGGCCCAAGGGGAGAGGGGTTAGGATTGCACTTTCACTGACCTAAATGAATTCAAGTCATTTGGACCAGATAAACTGCAGCATAGAGTACTAAAGAACTTGCTGCTGTATGCTCAGAACCTCTGTCAATTGTTTTTTGAAAAATCCTGGAAGATGGGGAAGGCGCCAAGAGACTGGGGACGGGCTAATGACCTGATCTTCAAAAAGGGGGAAAGGAGAAGCGAGGAAATTACAGACCCATCAGTCTGACTTCAATATCAGGAAAGATACTAGTACAATCTATAAAACAGTCAGCCTGCACACATCTGGATATCATTGCAGTGTTACTAGAAGCCAACATGGATTTCTCAAGAATCAATCTTGCCCAGCAAATCTCATCTCCTCCTTTTTCAATTGGGTAATTGGCTCAGTGGATGGTGGGAATGCCCAGAATATAACTTATCCTGATTTCAGTAAAGCATACAACAAGGTTCACCACAAAATCTTGATATGCAAGCCAGTAAAACATGGGCTAGAATAAATTGTACAACTGGTAGATGGATTCGCAATTGGTTGGACAACCAGACACAAAGAGTGCCTGGAAATGGTTCCTCAACAACCTGCAGGCCAGTTTTGAGTAGTCCACTGGGGTTCCATTCCGTACCCCACTGTGGATACCTGATACTGTGGATACTGGCGACTCCTTCTTAAAGATAGGGGAACATCAGTGTTTTTGCTGCAACAGGATAAAAAAGGAGATTTGTTTAATGTTCCCCTATCTTTTTAACAGGTGTCCCAAATATCCATGGTATCTGTGGAAAACTGAAACCGAATCAGTGGATATGCCTGTATACCCCAAAGCTCCGTTTTGAGCCATGTTCTCATCAACACTTTTATCAACATCTTAGATGAAGGGATAAAATAAATCCTTATCAAATTTGCAGATAACATTGTTCATTGTTCAGTCGCTAAGTCGTGTCCGACTCTTCACGACCCCATGGACCACAGCACGCCAGGCCTCCCTGTCCTCCACTAGCTTCCGGAGTTTGCCCAATTTCATGTTCATCGCTTCGGTGACACTATCTAACCATCTCATCCTCTGCCGCCCCCTTCTCCTTTTGCCTTCAATCTTTCCCAGCATGAGGGTCTTTTCTAAAGAGTCCTCTCTTCTCATGAGGTGGCCAAAGTATTGGAGCTTCAGCTTCAGGATTTGTCCTTCCAGGGAGCAATCAGGCTTGACTTCCTATAGGATGGACCGATTGGACCTCCTTGCAGTCCAGGGGACTCTCAAGAGTCTTCTCCAGCACCATAATTTGAAAGCATCTATTCTTCGGCGCTCTGCCTTTCTTATGGTCTAGCTCTCACAGCCATACATTGCTACTGGGAAAACCATAGCTTTGACTATGCAAACCTTTGTTGGCAGGGTGATGTCTCGGCTTTTTATTAAGTTGTCTAAGTTCGCCATAGCTTTCCTCCCAAGAAGTAAACGTCTTTTAATTTCATGGCTGTGTCACCATCTGCGGTGATCTTGGAGCCCAGGAAAATAAAGTCTGTCACTGCTTCCATTTCTTCCCCTTCTATTTGCCAGGAAGTGATGGGAGTGGTGGCCATGATCTTAGTTTTTTTAATGTTGAGCTTCAAGCCAATTTTTGCACTTTCCTCTTTCACCCTCATCAGAAGGTTCTTTAAGTCTTCCTCACTTTCTGCCATTAGAGTGGTATCATCTGCATATCTGAGGTTGTTGATATTTCTCCCAGCAATCTTGATTCCAGCTTGTGAATCATCCAGCCCTGCCTTCCTCATGATGTACTCTGCATATAAGTTAAATAAGCAGGGTGACAGTATACAGCCTTGTCGTACTCCTTTCCCAATTTGAAACCAGTCGGTTGTTCCATGTCAAGTTCTAACTGTTGCTTCCTGACCCACATACAGGTTTCTCAGAAGGCAGATCAGGTGGTTTGGTACTCCCATCTCTTCAAGAACTTGCCACAGTTTGTTGTGATCCACACAATCAAAGGCTTTAGTATAGTCAATGAAGCAGAGGTAGATGTTTTTCTGGAACTCTCTGGCTTTCTCCATGATCCAGCGAATGTTGACAATTTGATCTCTAGTTCCTCTGCCTCTTCGGAAACCAGCTTGTACATCTGGTAGTTCTCGATTCATATACTGCTAAAGCCTAGCTTGTAGGATTTTGAGCATCACCTTGCTAGCATGTGAAATAAGTGCAATGGTGCGGTAGTTTGAACAATCTTTGGCATTGCCCTTCTTTGGGATTGGAATGTAAACTGATCTTTTCCAGTCTTGTGGCCACTGCTGGGTTTTCCAAATTTGCTGGCATATGGAGTGCAGCACTTTGACAGCATCATCTTTTAAGATTTGGAGTAATTCCACTGGAATGCTGTCACCTCCGCTAGCTTTGTTGTTAGTGAGGCTTTCTAAAGCCCACTTGACTTCACACTCCAGGATGTCAGGTTCGAGCTCAGTGACTGCACCATTGTGGTTATCAGGAACATTGAGATCAGCCTTATAGAGTTCCTCTGTGTATTCTTGCCACCTCTTCTTAATCTCATCTGCTTCTGTTAGGTCCTTGCCGTTCTTGTCCTTTATTGTGCCAACCTTAGCATGAAATTGTCCTTTGACATCTCCAATTTTCTTGAAAAGATCTCTAGTCTTTCCCATTCTATTGTTTTCCTCTATTTCTTTGCATTGCTCATTTAGGAAGGCCTTCCTATCTCTCCTTGCTGTTCTCTGGAAATCTGCATTCAGTTGGGTATATCTTTCCCTTTCTCCCTTGCTTTTGGCTTCCCTTCTTTCCTCAGCTATTTGTAAAGCCTCATCAGACAGCCACTTTGCCTTCTTGCATTTCTTTCTCTTTGGGATGGTTTTAGTTGCTGCCTCCTGTACAATGTTACAGACCGCCGTCCAAAGTTCTTCAGGCACTCTGTCTACCAAATCTAAGCCCCTAAATCTATTTGTCACCTCCACTGTATATTCGTATGGGATCTGATTTAGGTCATACGTGGAGGGCCTAGTGGTTTTCCCTACTTTTTTAAGTTTAAGCCTGAATTTTGCAATAAGAAGATAACATTACACTGGGAGAAATAGAGAGCAAAGATGCGTTCTCTGCTACCCCGGAGGGCAGAACTCGATCTAATGGGCTTCAGTTGCAGGAGCATCCCTATGTCGTGTGTGGAGAGCTAAGTTTTGCAAGGAGCCTTACAGTGCCATGTAAATTGCTCCTCTCCCTTGCCTTGGGATTGCTTACTGGCTATGGTGGCAAGGGAGAGGAGCAATTTATGCCGCAAGGTAAGGCTCCTTGCAAAACTTAGTGCTCCATCCCCCCATAGGGATGCTACAGCACAGGAGGACAGATTCCAACTGAATATTAGGACAAATCCTTAACAGTACAAGCAACTGGACAATGAAACCACAATTACAGCGGGAAGTTGCGTGGGTTCTCCCTTCTTGGAGGTTCTCAAGCAAGCACCTCTTGGAGATGTTTCAGAAAGGATTTTTTCTAGAAAGGATGTTCTAGAAAGGTTAGACTAGATGGCCTTTTGAAAGACAACTCTATTATTCTATAGGAATGTGTTGTACTGCAACCTAAGATTTTGCTAAAACTTCCAGTAGAATCAGGCTTCTAGCACTTTCAGCCAGGGGTGGTGTGGGTGGTGTCAACATCTTAAACACAGATTAAAACTATGGCAGATTTAATGACGGTACTTTTTGTTTTGCAAAATATTTCCTGATTTTAACAGAAGTCAGTACAGTTGCGTTTTCCCACTAAATAGGGGGTTTCCTGTGTTGCATCCTTTAGCTTGGTGCCAAAAAAAGTATGAAAATCACATTCTAACTCCTTGATACATTCTGATGATAGAAAATTGGGAATATCAGCTTTTGTAGTTTTCAAAAGAAGGACTTCTAGCCCTCATGACAGCAGAAATTGAAACGGAAGACAACTGATAAAAAAACGAAAAGACTCAGAAAAGGAATCAGGCAGAAAGCACATCTTCAGTGAGCAATATGGAACACCTCTGTATGAACAGTTAGACTGTAGTTTCAAGATGTTTCAGTTTCTGATGCACTTCCCATATTGGTGGCCGGCGTGCAACAGCTTCTAAATTGGTCTGGCCCAAGAGCCCATTCCACAGTAAGGGTTTATCAGGTGCATTGGTAACTAGCTAGTTACCAGAGGGTACAATTCAAAACACTAGTTTTGACATTTACAGCCCAGTCCTGAGCAGGAGGCTCTGCAGGAGAAGCGGATGTTCATCCCCTTCCCCAATGGTAAAGGTGCAGGGTGGGTGAAGTTGCAGCCGCTCCCACCCCTGCTCCGCCTCTCCCCTGCCCTGTTATGTCCTCCCGCCCCGCAACGCCAGCAACCAGTTCACTTACTAACTGCCATCGCTGCCTCTCCGCCTCCAGGCGCAGCTCCAACACAGGCGGTAAGTCCTTACCATCCACACTGAGCATGCCTCTTGCAATACGAGTCCAGGCGGTATGCTTGTACCACCTGCACTGAGGGGCTCAGGACTGAGTCCTTAAAGTCCTATATGAGCCCTGGTTGCATGAAGGAATGGATGTCTCCCCCTCCCTTATAGTCTTTGGAACTCAGTGTTCATACAAACACATCTGGAAGACTGCTATTATAAGTAACAGATTGGTTAAGACACAGGGATCTCTTTTTCGTTGGCAAGTTATATCTGCCTGGTGATACCTCCATTATATATAAACGTGCATCTGAAGCATTCTCTTTAATGACTTTATTTTTCACATTTTTATCCTGCCCTTCCTCCAAGGGTGCTTGGCTGTTCCCTTCCTTTTTCTATACACAACAACCCTGTGAGGTAGGTAAGGCTGAGAGATAGAGAGCGACTGGCTCAAGTCACCCAGGAAGCTTCATGGCTGAGCGGGGATTTGAACCTGAATCTTCCAGGTCTTAAGTCTGAGACCGGAATCCTATCACACTTACCTGGGAGTAACCCTCATTGACTACAATGGGACACTTCTGAGTAGACACGTATAGGATTGGGCTCTCAGTCCCAAACCACAACACCATCCTGGCTCTCCTTTGGAACATGGAAGTCCATACGGATATTGAAATGAAATGTATCTATTTTTTAAAAGGGCTTTTTCAACGTATCTCAAAAAATTACACGATCGGCCCGCAGAAATTGAAGAAGTACTCTCATACTTTATAACAAAGCATCTCTTAACAAGGCTTCGTATTATAACAAATTATGTCAGACTTTTCATATAAGAACTTTTTTTTAAAGTTGAACATCTTTCTTGTTGTTTCAAGTTTAATTCTGTCTGCAACGAGCTGTTCCTACTCCTTACGCTACAGAGCCAGTGATGAACCTAGAAATTGCTGTCCCTCGGACATTTTATCACTACAGCCTTAGGAAAGTCACTATTCTGGCTTCCCATCCCCATTTAATCTTATTGATCTTATTGATCTACCTTAGATTATCAAACCTTTTAACACCGGGACCCATTTTTTAGAATGACAATCTTTCGGGACCCACTGGAAGTGATGCCATTAAGCTGAAAGTGATGCCACAGTCAGAAGTGACATCATCAAGCAGGAAAATTTTGAATACCCCCATATGACAAAAATCAAATTAAGGAAATTAAAAGTTTGCAATAAGTTTAAACATTTCTTTAAAATAAAAAGAGCCCTCCTAATCCTCCCAAGCAGTTGCTGATCTGTTTAAAAACAAGTACCCAAACATCCCACAGGATACAATCCTATCCACACTTACCCAGAAGTAAGCTCAGTGGCGTTATTCTACCGGAACGCTGGGCAGGACATCCGGGTTATCGACAGCCTGCCTGTCGTGTTCCGCAGTATTACGCCATTTGCTTAACCAATTACGCCACTTGCGTACATTACGCAAATGGTGGAACGCTGCGGAATGCGACGGGCGGGCTGTCGATCACCCAGATGTCCCGCCCAGCATTCTGGCAGAATATCACCACTGAGTAAGCTCCATTAACTCTTATTGTTAAAAGCATATACATAGTAGTCTGCCAAAAGTATAGATCTGCAACATTTCCCCAAATGCAGTCACATTCCAGGGGAGCATCGAGACTATTATAGTAAAAATAAAATGCACATTGAAATGAATCGGGACCCATCTGAAATTGGCTCACAACCCACCTAGTGGGTCCCGACCCACAGTTTGAAAAAAACTGCCTCAGAGGGTTGTTGTGAGGAACTAAGGATACAAAATGGAGGCCCATTTAGTTGAACGGAAACCCTACTGGCCAATGGAGTGTTGAGGGTGAAGGACTAGGATTATTCGAGCGTTGCTCTTGGAGAGTCACAAGAGCACATGAAGCTGCTGTCTTTCTACAGGCCTTGGACCTGAGATCTCTTTAAACTGCATAGACCAGGACTTGCATCTAGGACCTTATGCACGCAGGGAATGCTCTTCCACTGAACCCTGGCCCCTCTCCAATAACCTGCCCTTTAGAAGGAGAGTCTAGCAAGGAGCTGCCTTGCATTAGTCAATCGTATGTCAACAGCTGCCTTTTCCAGGAAATGTGCAACCCAGGCACTCCCTCTACCCACATTAGATTCTTCTTTCACATTTTTGCATGACTAACTTCCTCAGAAAGGAAATTTCCCTCCAGCAAAACATCACTGCTCCTTGGTACAGTTCATCTGGCCAGAACAAGGCAGTGTGTGTCCAAGAAAATAGGAGGAGGGGGGAGGGGGAGGAGGCTCCATTTCTCAACAAATCTCTCAGGAATACCTGCAGAAAACTGTGCTGAAAACAGTTAAACTAGACATTGGTAAATGTCTTTATATGGTATTTGCCATTTGATGAACAGACAAATACCAATTTTCCAGACAGACAGCTAAACTCTCTTAAGGATACTTCATAGAACACATTTTTGGGTTTACAACAAGGGCACTTTAAGGAAACATCTAAAAAGACAATGTAGAAAAACCACAAACATGCGTATCACACACAGAGCGCAATCCTAACTACAGAAGACAGTTCATGCCCCGTTGGAACAGCTATGTCAGTACTGGAAAGTTGGTTAGGACTGCGCCCTGACCACACAATCCGGAGAACATGCTGGGCCAATGTAAGTCCCTTATGCCTGCCCAGGAGTGTGGCAAACTTGCCATAGGGCACGTTTGCGCCTCCTCAGGAGTCAGTTGGGCCAGATGTGGATTCACACTGGCCCATGGAGGCCAAATCCAGCCTCTGCGCGACCTCAAGAAGGTAAGTTTGCAACGGTGGCTGGTGCGGGGGATGGAAAGGATGGACCAAGAGGCAATCAGGGTGAGGGAAGGGTGGGCTGGTGCATGGACCAGGTCAGGGAAGGGGGTTGGACCGGCCTCTGGCACTTAGGCCGAACCCCCCTCCTGAGCAGCCCAGCGTTACACCAGGCTGCTTGGATTTGCAGGTGCATATGCATGCAGCCGTACTGCAGTGGCTCGGGCATTACCTGGGGTAAGGGGGCATAAGTCCCTTTACTCTGAGTTGCACTGCAGCCACGTGGATACAGTGCAGGCCAGCTGGCCTGCCTGTTCCAGCACAGAATAGATTGGGCTGATGCCTAGCAGTGAGACATGGCTGATTGCAGCTCCCTGTTGAGTGTACAATCTGTGCCAAACATGTGTTTCTATCTGTAGTAATGGTGCAATTATCTACAAATGGCCCCACACTCTCAATTCTGAATTAGTCGCCTAACTTTCATTTCATTTGTTGGTCATGCATTGCAGTTTTGTGATTGGAAACCTTCCGTCCTACATTTTCAGTGTGTATATATTGGCCTTCTTTACCTGGAATTGGACTGTTGGTATAACTAGCTCAGTACAGTGTGCCCTCCATATCTGCAGGCTCTGCATCCATGGATGTTAGTGTCCGTGGATGCTGAGCCCATAGCCGGAGGGGTTCTGAGGTATCAACAAGCAGTCCTGAAATGGATCTCCCGCAGGCAGTGGCATCACTAGGGTTTGCGTCACCTGGTGTGGGAGGTCAGCGCATCACCCCCATGATGGACCTCCTTCTGTAGCAGATCATGCAGAATAAATTACAATAGCATATGTATAACCTAAATGCAGTGGCATTACTGGGGTTTATTTATTTGTTCGTTAAAATATATTACAATAAAGGCCACCAACAAATCAGTAACCAACAAAAAACCAGTGGTCAACTTGATGACTCTCACACAACAGAATAAGAGTTCTTGCATTAGCTCTGATACATGGAAATGAGAGCTGACTTCTACTCACATCTTACGGGTTCCATGCTATGTCATAACAACACTTCATTGGCTCAGTTTTGAGTTAAGGAAATCCATTTTTTGTTACAAAAGGCAGTTGTGTTTTCTTTGGGGGTTTTTTTTTTTTTTGGCTATAACTTTTGATAGATACTCCAACACAGTTTGTTCCATTGAATTCTGCTGTAAATTCTGCATTGTATGACATATAGCAGGATGGTATTATTCAAAAATACCAAGATTTTACAATGTTGGGCAGCAGTGGTGTCACACACCCCACCCTGAATTGCTCGGGCTGGTGCACAGACCACTGGAGCCCAAATTCCCATGCTGCACCTGAACAACAAGGAAGGTCTGCTAATAGTATAAACTACGAAATCCTCACTCATCATCACAGGCCATTTCCACCAAGACACTGGTGTTTAAAAGCACAATCCCTTGGATGTTTTGGTGTGAAAATTCTACGGAAATGACTTAGAAAGTGCTGAAAAGTAATAATAAAGCCCTTGCTGAAGAGAGGATTAATGTGTCTTGGCTGAGGAGAAGTCAAGATCCTCATGCTATAGAACTTAACACTAGAGGTAATACTTGATGTTCCACAGTGTAACTGTAGTCAAGGTACACACTTCATGATGACACATGCTCATCTGTGTTGTAAGAACTGCCCCACATTTGCAAAGAAAGAGACCATCCAGCTATTCTAGGGAGCCAATGCATTTATTTTCCTAATGGCTTGGGGTGTTATATAATCGAAGGACGTGCAACTCTCAGGAGGAGTTAAGAAATTATCTTCCTGTGTGACATCAGCACACCCCTTGAGAGACAAGTATGCACACCTGGGTCTTTTTAAAAAAGCACCGTAGGAAGATGCTCCAGCCTTCCACAATTTAATACTGAACTGAATTCAAACCCAGAAGCTAAAAGTTGGCCGAGGTGTATCGAAAACACACACATGCACACCAGCAAATAAAATAAGATGCTTTCCAATTTTGGTTGATTCTGTATTTGTTTTTACTACCCCAGAGTAGTTCGATAGCTATCCACATAAACCAACTATTTTTGACACTTCTCTTCTCACGGCAAACTGACCTCTATGGTCTTCTCTATGCACAAAGCAATATTATCTGACTCTGCTCTGCCCACTGTGGATCAAACCATGGTGGGGACAGGACTTGAAGTATATCCAACATGATCCTGATCTGAATCAGAGGGTCCTTCCACTACTATTGGTAGGGCAGCAATTTTCAACTTTTTCTTCTCATGGCACACTGAGCTCTATGTTCCTCTCTATGATCTTTGTCTCCTGTGATGTCACTTCTAGCTTCCAGGAGACTCTTCCAGGTTCTGTGGCTACTTAGGTAGAAGAGGGAAGGGCAATTCGTCACAACAGACAGTTGCCTTGGAAACAGAGCCTCCGAACCTGGAGTTCTTTAGTGATTTTCAACTGCTGTGCCCCAAACTCCCGCGGCACACTTGTGGACCTTCTGCGGCACACAAGTTAAAAATAGCTGACGTAAACCCTTCAGTGCCCCTACTTAAGGCAGGTCATGTCAGTGCTGATCCAACACGTTCATTCTGTTGCTGGAGCACTTCGATCAGGAAGAGAAAGTGAGAGCGGAAAGAAAGACAGAACTAGAAAAACCAACAGAAATGTGACTGACAATGAGAAATACTATTTTCTATCCCTGTATCCAGAATTTCTATCCTGGTACTCCCTTCCTGGAGGGAGCCCCCACTTCTTCTAGGCTCACTAGGAGTAGAGCTGACCGGTGTGCCACCCCCTGAACCACTATGGAAGAAGCACCCAGTTCAGCTGTGACGGCACTGAGAATGACTTCAGGAGGCGGACGTGCTCTCCAGGACTCGCCTGCCCCATGCAGCCTTTCTAGGTCCCGTCGGAGCTTTACTCTAACTGTACATGCACAGTGGGCAGGCTCTCATGCTCACCTGTGCACGCACAGTAATTGTCAGATCAGAGCAGGGCATTTCTATCGAAGTGAACTGCTTCACTCCGAGAATGACTACGTGGCGGACAGGAAAGCTTGCCTGCTCCGCACCGCAGTCATTCTCAGTGTGGCCTCGCACCGCTCAGAGCAAGCCTGGCCACTTCAGCAGGCGGCATCGCTCCAAGCAGCTTGGCTGTGAGTGAGGGGGGGTAGGACCCGGCGTGGCGCCCCTGGGACAGTGCCATCCCAGATCCGGTGACTCCTATGACCCCTCTCAGCTACGCAACTGGGGCTCGCCCCAAATCCAGAGGACAACAGCAGTGGCAACAGGAAACCTGGAAAACTGGGGAAAGGCTTAAAGATTATGTCCCTGGGTATCTCTCTTAGGTCTTCTACCTCCCTTGTATTACTCTATATAATCTTTTACAAGCCTCTTTTGAGATCCTGTCAACTGAAAGACAGAGGAAAAATGTTTACTATAAATGAAGTGCTTGTCCTTTTAGATAAGCTGCCAAGAAAGTCTTGTTCATGTAGACCTTTCTGGGACATCGCTCTTCATAATCGACTATTAATTCTAATTTTGATGTTGCACTTTTTCAGAGTAAAGTGATGCCCCAGGCGACTTATAACAATAATAAAATAAAATAATAAAATAATAATCAGCAATAAAACAAGGCAACAAAACAGCAATTAAATAAAAAAGAAATGGGCAGTCGTCCAGAAAACACACACGTAACACTGCAGATTAAAAGCTTGCTGCAATAATTTTGTCTTCACCATCCAGGGTAAAATTGCTAAGGACAGGGCAAAACACGCCTTTCTAGGGAGGGAGTTCCAGAATTTCACTTCCAGTTGGGAGACTCTTCTGGCAGAGGAAGAGTGACAAACAATTTGTTACAGACAGCCATCCTATAAACAGAGCTGCAGAACCCGGAAGAGTATTTCAGTGATTTTCAACTGCTGTGCTCCAAACTCCCCCAGCACACCTGTGCACCTTTCGCGACACACCAATGTGCCATGGCACACTGGTTGAAAATTGCTGCTTACATTTATTTTATTTCAGGACTTTATATCCCTGCTTTCCTATGCCAAAGCAAATGCCCAAGGCGGCTTACATGGGCAGTTTAGTCTAAACCACCATTTTTCAATGGGTTTTTTACAAATACTGTATATATACAGTGTTCTGTGATTCACCAAATCCTCAGTCTCAGATGTAGCCTTCACAACATGGTTCTTTCCTATGGTTGGGTGCCATTGAGCTTTAGCAGGCAATCATAAGTCAAGCCTGAACAGGTCCTCAAGGTTGTACTCCATTCTTTTGCCAGCTGGTCTTCTAACACACTCCCCAACAACTCTCACTTGCAGTAACTTATCACAGTATCATATCAGCAGTTCTCTATTTTTTTGGAACTGGGACCCACTTTTTAGAATGGCTTTTGTATTGGGACCCACCGGAAGTGATGTCATGGCCAGAAGTGACATCATGAGCCAGGAAGTGCCATCACTGTGACTTAATAAAATGACACTCCTGGAATGCAAACTGGCATTCTTGGACTGCAGCAATTGCACAACCATGAAACAGAAAGCAAGATTAGGACAAAATATCATATAAAAGCACTGAATTAAAAACAACAAACAAACCCGGGGGCGTGGCCTGTCGACTACGGAATGGCAGCAGTTTCCTAAGCTCTGGGACTGTTGCCAGCTTTTACCTCTTTTGGGGGGCTCCTAGATGGAAACCTCCTGCCCAAATTCCTAGGAGAAGGAGTTTGGGGCAGCAGACACTATGCTAGCACCCTCTGGGGAGTGGCGATTCCAGAGGGGAACCTGGCAGTCTGGACGCAGGGAAGTATAAGAAGCCGGTGCCATAACTGGATGTGCCGGCAAGTGCTGCCAGCCTCGGAGAAGGATAACATCACGGGAAGCGTTGAAGATGTTCAAGAACCGTACGTCAACCTCTATAAGCAGACTCCGCTGCAGAGATAAGAATGAATGTGAAGGAGGAATGTGGATGCGAAAAAAATGGAAAATTAATCATGAGTGTCAACCAAGATAATTAAGTGACTGTAAGATAAATGGAGAAGTGTAAGTTGCTTTTTACGATTTAAAAGGCCGCTGCAATAGATCTAGAAGGGCCGAAATGAGAATATTTGAAAGAACTGGACCCTGATACGGAGTGCAACATAATATGACAAGTTTTATCTTAGTTTTACCATCGTTTTACCAAAACCACCTGAGGATTTAATTTCAACTGTTGGAAATAAGGGAGGAAAAAAAATTTTTTTTTTCAAAATGGAGGTTTAAGGAGCTGACTGTGTCTGCAAGAGCGAAGAAACCTGCATTTTAAACTTTAAGCCTGCCAAGAGAATAATCATGAAGTGATGCTGGATTGAGGGTCGGGGAAATAAGCATTGTACTGAGTGTTAAGCAAATGTCAAGCATGCTTTTAAATGAAGCATTCACTGCAGTGAACATTTATGGAGAAATAACCAGGAGACCCACACTTTTGGACATAAATAATTCGAGAAGATGGCGTCGAATCAAGAAAGCGTAACAAAGGGAGTGTGTTTTTGCGGTTTGAAAATGCAGACAACTTGGAAGGATTTCAGAAGGTCAGAGGGAAAGAAGTTCTGGAAGAACCTAAATTAGACTATATTGAACCTTAAGAGGCTGTTTAAAGAAATATTGACAAATTTGATGATAATGAAATTGGATTAAAATATTTGATTAATAAAATAAATGTGGTAGTTTGTGGGTTAGAAGTAATGGAAAATGAATAGGTGATATGATGAGACACTATAATAAAGAAATTATATAATCCTACTTAGACTAGAATATTGTAGTAAAGAGTAGACTTTTGAATGTATTATAAGATAAATATTGATAAATTAATGTTACAGTTGAAGGTTAGATCAATGGAGGTGTGTACGTTTTAAGAGAAGAAATTGCTTTGAAATTCAACAAATATAAGATGAGAGATAATAAGCCAGAGAGGGAAAGGAATAGATGTATTGCTAATATAAAGTAAAAATTAAGATAAGACATGAAGATATTAGGAATTATTTTATGACTGGACCAAACTGGCTTTTTAAATCATTTAATGAAATCGTAAGGCATAAGAGATACAAGAGTGTAATTAAATATAAGGAAATGTTGTACACACCCTATTGAGACTATATTTTAACTGAGCTATTTGATTATAGAAATTTATAAGGATGTTAAATGGTGATAGAAATTTGTAGGACATTGTAGACTATTATAACTTAGGCTGTAATTTTTCCTCATTTATTTTTTCTGCAACTATTCTTCCCTTGTGTATGTGTATACCTTAAGAGGAGAAATTGCTCTGAGACTCAGCCAAGATAGGATGAAATATAATAAGCCAGTAAAGGACAGAAATAGATGTATTTCCAAAAAGATAAAAATTAAGATAAGACATGCCGATAGTAGGAAATACTTTATGCCTGGACTAAACAGGCTTAAATGAAATTGCAAGATTGGGAATAAGATATAAGCAAGCAGTTGAATATAAGAGATTATTTACACATGCTATTGAGATTATACTTTAATTGATATTGTAATCATTTAATGAAATTGCAAGATATAAGAGATAAGCAAGCAACTGAATATAAGAGATTATGTACACATGCTATTGGGATTATAAGATTATAAGAAATTTATGAGGTTGTAAGAATGCTGACTGAGATTTGTAGAAGAAAGATATTGTAGGCGATTATAATTCATGGCTGTAAGCCTCCACTATTTACCTATTGTGTAACCTTTGTTCCCCCTAACCTATGTATATCCATTTCCCTGTCCCATAACTAAACAGTAGAAATAAAAATTATTTACAAACAAACAAACGAACAACAAACCAACCAACCCTCACTTAACAGTCTGAATTTTCAACTCTCACAAAAGGATTACGGCAAGATTAAGGTCTGCACAGAGGCAGATCTAAGGGAGGGCAAATCTCTAAGTGTTGCAAGAAGCCTTACCCTGTCATGTAAATCCCTCCTCTCCCTTGCTGCTGTAGCCAGTAAGCAACGCCAAGATTGGCTAAAACGGTGCAGGAGAGGAGTGATTTCCACTGCAAGGTAAGGCTTCTTGCAAAACTTAGAGCTTTGCCCTCCCTTAGATCTGCCTCTGGGTCTGCAACATCTAAGATGGCTGCTCCAGCTTTCCACGATCCACCTGGCATCAGGTTGCAACTCACCAAGCGGATATCGACGCATGGTTTGAGAAACACTTACATGATACTCCCTCTCAACATTGTTCCCATTTCTCACAACCTTTCTTTCTTTCCAACATTTCTTTCTACATACTTCAGTAACCTCCAATCAGTTAAAAAACCAAGTGGGCTGCCCCAGGCTCAATAAAACAGCTTCAGGGCCTGGATCCAGCCCAAGGGCCAACGGCTGCTGACCTAGCCAGTTTCTCTGCTTTGTCCTGAACACAATCACACTTAAGCCAGACTTTTTCAAAAAGGAGGCGAAAAGCCACCTTTCTTCTTCATGGCTGGATTGTACATCTCACCTACAGCCCGGTGGGATTTTTCTTTCCATACACTCTCGCACTCACACACAATCCAAATTGCGATTACAACACCTGAACAGTATCCCTGCGCTTGGCAAAAGCTAAAAATAAAATAATAAAAAGCACAGCTTTGAGGCCATCCCCACAATTTTTTTTAAAAGAAATATAAAAGCCCACTTTAGCCTCTCTTTACTGTTAAATGTTACAGATGCTTCATCCTCTGGCATAAGAGAATAAAAATCCACAGGTAAATTGTCTCGCTATGCCTTGTTCTTGCCAACCCAGTTTTCATTTATTCTGATGTTTTCCAATTATGATTTGCACAGTGCACCCTCGCCTTCACGTTTAGGCTACTCTGAGTCATTTCCTCTTGTAATTGCTCTTCTTTTATGGGGCAGGATTTGCAAGCACTAGATATGTCTTACAACTATAATTCAAAACAAGCAAAAGACAAAAATTAAAATAAATTATGGTCCTCGGCATCAATGGGGATTTTTTTCCTCTGGAACCCCACATATGGAGAAATCCACGGATAATGGGATCCGCGAGTAGTCCAACAGAAGAGTTCCCAATGTGACTAGAGACAACTTCAGTGTCCGGAGGGTACAGGTCAGCCCTTCAGATGTGGGTTGGGAACCTGCATTGAGTTGAATCGGTGGGTCCAGATCCTTGGATAATTAGGGCCAACCCATAAAATTAATTAGAAGGCAGCATAAACAAAAACCAAAGTACACACCTGAAAATTTATCTAACAACCACTAAACATCTCCCCCTCTCCAAAAAAAATGGTGACTGAAAAGCCAGGGTTTTTTTACATCTCTCCTCAAGGACTGTAGGGCATATGGGCCAATCAGGCTTCGAAGAGGAGGGCATTTCACAAGGTCGGGGCTCTGATTGGTACAGTTGCCCATCATGCTGCCAAAAGCAAGGGCATCTTGCGATGGTGAACAGGGTGTACAAGATGACACTTTCTCCTCTGCTCAGGTACCAGATCAGGATTTGTGATAAAGTGTTTCTTACTTATTTATTCAATTTATAACCCGCCTTTCTCCTGGAAAGACATGCAAGGTAGCTAACAAGTCTTTAAAATACATAAAAACAACTAAAACAGAAATAAAACCATGGAACTATAAAATATACAATAAAATATAAAATATATCAACGACTTGCTGGAGCAAAGTGGCAGGCCAAGCACTGGCTAATGGCCTTCTTCTCTCCTGCCATGTCCCCACAGAAATTTATTTTTCACCTTTTTATACCACCCTTCCTCCAGGGAGCTCAGGGGTGGTGTACAAGGTTCCTCCCCTCCCTTTGTCCTCACAACAACCCTGTGAAATAGTGTGTGTGTGTGTGTGTGTGTGTGTGTGTGTGTGTGTGTGTGAGAGAGAGAGAGAGAGAGAGAGAGAGAGAGAGAGAGAGAGAGAGAGACTGGCTCAAGGTCACCCAGGAACCTTCATGGCTGAGCAGGGATTTGAACCTGGATCTTCCTGGCCTAAATCTAACTCCCAAACCATTACACCCTCCTGGTTCTGGGAATCACACTCTCCCAGATCCACTTTTCAAAGGAAATCAGGTGACCAGGCATTGCAAGTTCGTGGGGAGGAATAATGTGTAATTACACATTTCTTCTGGCAAAAAAGGTGAAGTGAAACTGAATATTTTAGATTTGGGGAATTAAAATTTCAAGTCCGGAGAACATTAAATTCAGCCTCAAGTCAGATAGGTTGGAATGCCGGCACCTCTCCATTTAAAAATTAGCTTTTTTTAAAAAAATTTGCTGTTCTTGCAGTTCCAGACTTGGCAGCCATTTTACAGCAGACTTGAAAAGCCATGGAAGAATTTGATGGTTGTTTGGTTACATGCCAGGATGGATTGTTCGGTAACCAAATTGCTTCTTTTCTACACGAATAACCAGAAAAGGAAAACCCAATTATCTTACATAACAAAAAGGTGGATTTCCTTAACTCATAAATGACCAATGAGACTGATTGCTCTGAGAGCCAACGAGGTGTCACCATGACACATCAAGGAACCAATAAGGTGTTAATATAAGGCAATTCTCATTTCCATGTATCAGAGTTAATATTAGAACTCTTATCCAGTTGTATGAATGTTGTAAAGTTGGTCACTGTTTTTTTGTTGATTGGTTGGGTGACCTGTATGGTTATATACTTAAATAAATAAAGCTGGGGTGATCCATGGGGCGATGCAATGAGCTCTTGCGTGACATAAACCCAAGTTACACCTATGAACAGAATCCTGCATGCATGGAGCTCCCCCACAATGGTTAGCAATGCATTGCAGCTTGTCAGCCAATAAATCTATTAGGACAGCATTCTACTAATGCCACTAGCGTGAAACCATTGCTGATGTCATTGGCTGGGTGAGGGCTGAGAAATGGGTCACATCCTGACCTATCATGGACTGAACCAGCAGCACTACCATTGTTTTGCTGTTTTAGTGGGTTAATGTTTTCCATCAGAAATAAAAAGTGAGAGCAAAAAACCAGAGGTGGGAGAAAAATAAGCAAGTATGGTAATAAATTAAAAGTGGGTTTCATGCTGAAGGCTAAATGTTTGGTTCAGCTCTGTAAAATCTGAAGACTAAGAGCTTGATCCAGTGCAAATTCCCCCACACCAATGCAACGGGGCCAGTGCGGGCTGAGCTGCATCTTGAAGGGGAATTTTGCAGGCTGAAAGTCTTTGCAGCTAAGTGAACGTTCACCCTCTTGCCCTAGTCCATAGGGCAAGACTTGCAATAAGTCTTTGCAACGTGCAATAAGTCTACTTGGAACTGTGTGAGCGACACAGCTGGCTCAAGTTCACATGCTCCCGGATGAGGAAGAGGAAGAGGAAATGGCACGCACGCTGCTGATCACACCCCCCCCGCCCTCCCCCTGCCCCCACACCGCTCAGCACGGAGTCTACTGTAGTCTACTGTATCTGATGCAGGCTGCTCCTTCTGCTGGTGCACGGGCCAGTGAGGGCCTCTACGCCAGCAACTGCTATTCCATCATTTTTGCGACAGTAAGCACCGGTGCAGTGCATGCTGTGTCGGCACGGAGGTGGCTTAGGATTGTGCCATAAATGGCTGCCTTGTGTTTTTCATGTTGGAAAGCAGAAGCACCCAAACTAATTGAGAATCATTCTGAAGGAGTCCTAAGATATCTGGGGGGGGGGCTTTAACCGGAAAACGGTTAACGATTTGCTTGGAGGAGAAGGTGCTCTTGGACCAATGTTTTAGAACGGCAGTTGGCACCGGCAAACTCTAGACTGCAAGCGAACCGGAGGGTGAAGTTGGCCAGCAGTTAATTGTAAGGAGCAGTCGAGCAGGGCTCTGTGGGAAGGCTCTGCTTCTTGTCCCAGAGTGAAACCTGGCAGGAAGCAGTTTATTTTCATCCTGCGCGGGAGGAGAAGGGCGCACGGGCTGATCTGATCTCTGTTTTGAAGAGAACTGGGCTGGTATGTCTTTAATTTGTCATTCCATTATGAAATCTTTTTCCCATCCAAGAAGCCTTCAAGTCAGGAAGCTGTGTCTGCCCACACAGGAAATTCCTTTGCAGCAACTTCCCCAAAAAGGAAATTTCCCTCAGAAGTGTGGCCTTTGAGCAGCGAGCTGTGTGTGTGTGTGTGTGTGTGTGTGTGTGTGTGTGTGTGTGTCATCAGCTTTCATAGCTGCTTCTGCAGCCAGGATTTTTGGAGCCCACCAGTCCTCTTTCAGACAAGCTCTCCATTTCCCCAGCCTTTTACACCCACCAACTCTCCTTTCCTCCAGAGACACCTCGGACAATCCTGAACCAGATCCAGCTCTCTCCCTGGAGAACTTTGTACACAAACAGTGCAATTCTTGGGACTGCAGGAAAGTAAAGGAAAAGAAAGCATAGCAGCAATAAGCCAGTGGGGGGGAGAACACTAATCTCTCTCTTTGAAATCAAGAACAAAGAACCCAGTTCGTAGCATGCTTACAAATTGATTGTCACACAACTTGCACATGGGCAAATGTGTTTAGGATCAGGGCCAACTTTTTCTGTTACACTTTCTTAGATAGTGCTAGAGAGCATTTTGGAGTCAGGTGCCCACTTTTCTGTGTCTGCAGAGTACTCTCTGTCTACTGTGGTTTTGTTTCAAATACACGTTCACATAGAAGAACTTTATTAAAAAGAGGGAATTCGAGGCAGGGGGGAGGCAAGCGGAGGGGCTCAACTTAGGCTATAAAAATGAATCTCACAGACATCTTGTGAATCACAAAATGGGTGGAAGCCAAGCTGCAGTAAATGACAGTATTTTATGAAGCACCTTAGCAAAGGGGATATGATCAGATACGGCCAGACTTGCAATACGATTGTAATTTCCTCATTTCAAATCAGATCACAAGTAACTTGGTAAACTGTACCAAAAAAGAAAAACTTAGGCTCACAATACTAAATACAAGAGATCCATAATAAGGATCCTTAGCCGTTAAAAAAATTGAAATACTAGCCTCACTCAGCTGCTATGAACTATAGGGAAGTGGTAAAGGGATTACCCCTTTCCCATGTAACATTTCCCTGAACTGTTTGTATGAATAGTTAGTTGTATGTTCTCTGCCCTTACCTGTTTACCTGGTTTCTTCCTTGCGCAGTCCCTTTCAATAAAGCAGTCTGTGGGGAGTGACCATTCAGATCAGCGATTTATCATTTTTTCCTTCTCATGGCACACTGACCTCTATGGTCTTCTCTTCTTGTGATGTCACTTCCGGGAGTCTCTTCCTGGTTCTGCAGGTTTGTTTCTAGGGCAAATGTCTGTAGTAACAAATTGTCTGTACCCTCTTCCTCCATTTTCTCTGCCAGCAGACAGACAATTCATTACTATGGACAGTTGCTGCAGAAACTGGGTAGAGTTTCTCAGTAATTGGCAACCACTGTTGAAAATGGTCCCGCAGCACACCTGCAGACCATTAGCAGCACACTAATATGTTGTGGCACACCAGTTGAAAATCGCTGGTTTGGAAGTTCAGTTCCAGTATATTTTTAAAGAATCTGAATTGCTTTTGGGATCCAGATCCAAACCCTGCTGTACTCTGCATGTCACTCCTTGATGTCAAGGATAGAGGGTTGTGTTGTTCAAAACACATAAAAATACAAAACATCACTTTTTGATGTTAAAATATCTGAACAAAAACACAGATCACTGAATTTTTGTGTTTTGTGTTCTTTAGTTGAAGAAACACAACTCTCCTAATGAAAAGGAAACCCAGCTCGTCAAACAGATTTGTAGGATGTCTCTGTCCGAATACATGTACAGCAACCATATCGCAGCACAATATAGGGCAGAATGAATTGATACTTGATTGATACCAGCAAATTGGGGGAGGGAAGACTGTAGATTTTTTAACAGCTGCAAATAAAAAAAATTAATGGATGGTTTTATCAGATAGTTTAGGAAGAGCAATTTGACTGAGCCAGGGCTGGCCCAATCATGCAAGCAAATCTTTCCAGTAGCCAATTTGGGAGAGCAGCAAATTTGGAGCCGTGTCTTCTCCTGGTTCACTCACCTCTGCTGTGGGCAGCAGCGCCACGCTAACCAACCCTACAGATTGAAATCCCTCCTTCCAACTTCCTTTCCTTTATCATATCATTTAACTAAGCACAGAAGGAGGAGGAGGAGGAAAAAGAAGAGGCAGTAAAGGACGAAGAAATCTATCAGGAAGAGTAGCCAAGAAAAGGGGCACTGGGTAGCCCAGTTCAGCTAAAAAGTCTTGAATGGAGCTTCAATTTCAGTTCTGCCGAAGTCCACGGAGAAAAATGGAAAACCACAGAAGTGCAAAAATGACACAGTCAAAGGAAACACTACTAGCAACTCAAACAGCAATTTTCAACTGGCGTGCCATAGCACATTGGTGGGCCGCAAACGGTCTGTTGGTGTGCCACAGAGGTTTGGAGCACAGTGGATGAAAAATTGTTGCCCCTGGACCTCTGATTCAGTATCCACGGTTTCACTTATCCACAGATACCATGGATACTAGGATGCCTATTAAAAAAGATAGGGGAACTTTAACCAAATCTTTTTTTTTTACCTTTTTGCAGCAAAACCACTGATGTTCCCCCTACCTTTAAAAAGATGTTCCCCAGTATCCCCAATTTCTGGTATCCATGGAGTGTGTGTGTCCGAAATGGAATCCCAGAGGGTACCAGGGCATGCCTGTATTTGGAGACCATAGAGGTCAGTCTGCCGTGAGAAGAAATACATTGAAAGTGGCTGAACTAGAATGTTAGGCACAGATTTTTCCTCTGAAATTGTTTTGTCCATCACCAGATAAAAGAAACCTTTGTCAATCACATGTATTATAGCTGATGAACTGATTACATTTGTGCATGAGCAAAGAAAAAAACACGTTCTGATGCAAACAGCCCTCTTTATATTTTAAAGCCTGCTTTTCCAAACTCCAGCCCATGGGCCAGATTCGAAGTGAGGGAAAGCCGTCCCGCTGTTCTATTGCGCTGCTGCTGCTTGTTGCATGCGATCTGCCCAGAGAGAAGCTCTGGGCAGTTGCGTCTTCCTGGACATCTGGGAGCAAAGCCAGCTAGGGCAGAAGACAATAGACATGACTTCCCAGAGCATCTCACTGGGCAGATTTTGAGCCAGGAACTGTGGCAGTGCAACGGAACAGAACACACTAGCCGTTACAGGGATAGCTTTATGGAGGCACAGCAATCTGGAGACCACTGTTTTAAAAAATGCATGCATGTGTTATAACAGGATACATTTTAAAAGAAACTTTTCTTCCTATGTGAAACAAAAAAGAGTGAATGCACTTTAAGACGGTGCTGGTCACTGAACCAAAATACTGCAGTAATAATATCTGGATTTCGTACCATACGTGCATTATGTAAACTAAGTGAAAATACATTTTGCAGGATTCATTCTGCTTCTGACACTTATGGAGAGAGGCATGGCACCTTCCCTGAACCCCTACAATCCCCAGAAGTCTCCAGGCTTCCTTGAAGCAAATCTTGGAGACCACAAGGCCTAAAAATGGCTTTTTAAAAAATCTCACAGTAAATTGAATTCTGCAACCAATGCTGTACACACTATGCTTTTCTGCATTTATAGAAAAAAAAAAAACATACATAGATTCAGGATTACCTCTGGAGTTATCATTGGAATCATGATTGCCTACATCACTAAAAAAAAATTAAACTAAAACCCTGAGCCAAGGCCACAAGGAGGTCACACGGAGAAGCTGGCTATAAAGCTTACGAGAAAAATAAAGAGGAACCAGAACTAGCTGCACCAGTGGGGAATTCTGAAAAGAAGGCCTTCGCCAAGTAAGAGCAGGGAAGTGAAAACCAGCAAAAACGTTGAGTATTGAAAGGGGTAGTTGGTTTCGAGGAAACGAAAGGAGAAAACAGCTCAGTATCATTGCAAACCAAGAAATAAATATCCATTAGAAGAACACACTGCGACTCACTAAATAGGCATTCTCTCACACAACTGTTTCTTCGGCAATTTTCCCCCCCAAATGTCTTCTATAAACATCCAGTGAC
The DNA here is from genome assembly GCA_029204185.1 of Lerista edwardsae. Taxonomy (NCBI): domain Eukaryota; kingdom Metazoa; phylum Chordata; class Lepidosauria; order Squamata; family Scincidae; genus Lerista; species Lerista edwardsae. The sequence continues at coordinate 2,416,721 of JAJKFI010000003.1, read as the reverse complement.
AAAAAGCTGTTACCATGAAGGCAGAGATGTCACAGTAGTGGCACCATAACGTCCACCTCCTTGCCTAACTCAACAATTTTCAACATTTTTTCCTCCTGTAACGTCGTTTCTAGCTTTCAGGAGACTCTTCCGGATTCTGCAGTTCTCTTTCTAGGGCAACTGTCTATAATAATGAATTGTCTGTCCCTTTTCCTCCACTGGCAGTTACCCTAGAAACAGAGCAGCAGAACCTGAAGAGTTTTTCAGTTATTTTCAATGGCAGTGCTCCAAACTCCTGCAGCACACCTGTGGATCTTTTGTGGCATACTGCTCTAAACAGATGGGCAGGTACATCTTGCCTTTAGTATACCTACAGAGGGCCCTTGGTATCCACAGGGGATCTGTTCCAGTACTCCCAGCAGACACCAAAATCCATGGAGTGACTTGGTGCAGCACCACAATAACTTAACTGGAGGCCACGCTTGGCCCTCCAGAGATCATGCCCAGCCTTCTGGCCTCCTCAGAAGCTTCCCAGAAGCATCCAGAAGTCACTTCAGTTTGTGCCAGTCTCATCTGGGAGGTCAGGGAGACCACGCACAGAAGCCATCAGCCAGTTGCGCATGGAGGCCCGAGTGTGCCCCATGGCTGGTGCCAAAAACTGCGCCCCCCAGGATGTTGCCCTGCCCCCACGCGTCGCTCCAACACGCCTCCCGTAGCCCAGAAACGCTCCATTTCGGAGCGTTACGGAGGCAAGGGAGGGTGGGAGGGCCTCCTTCTCTGCGCCGCCTCTGCGCTGCTGTCGCCCCCCTCCCCACTGCCTGCGCCCATGCGTTCCGCACCCCTTGCTATATGGTAAATATGCGTCTGCCATCGGCACAAGCCAGAAGTCATTTCTGGTCGCGTTTGGGAGGACTTCTGAGGCCCTCAAGCCATGGGCTCAGCGTCCATGGATGCTCAAATCCGCAATTAAGGAGGGCCCATCGTATCAGTAGAAGAGAACATACAACAGCTAAGGCACCATGCAATACACAACCTATCATCTCACAAATGTGGCTGTTGCTGAAGTATGTTCTAAACCAGCGGTCTCCAACTGGGGGGCTGTAGTCGTGGCTGTAACTCCGCTCCACAGTGGAACGGTAAGCGAGGAGGGAAACAGCGGTCTCCAAATCCGGCCCGCAGGCCGGAGTTTGGAGACCGCTGTTCTAAACTGTTGATAGCATGTTGAAAGACCATTGTGTTTTTCCACTCTCACCAAAAACTCTGCCACCCTCTTAGTCTGTAAATCAGCACTCCATAGGCCATTCCAGAGTAAATGAATAAAGCAGACAGCCAAGCGGGAAGTGCCTGCAGCGACATGGAAGAGTGGAGGCGTGGGGCTTACAAAGTGATCCTTGGTACAAGAATAGGGATGTTATTAATATGCTCCTATTTTCATCTGTGAAATGTTGGAGGGTGTGCAACAGAAGTCTATGGAATCAAGGCGCTCAAAAGCTCTATACAAAGACCTCAGTAGTGATTTCCCCCTCCCTTCTTTTTATTTTAAAAATCTTTGCAGGATGATGTGGTCTACCCATGCTAGACTTCGCAAAGAGGGGTGGGTTTAAATACTGTATTGCTCCATCGTTCTGCTGGCGGGAGATGACGGAAACTGCCTTTCAAGCTCCGCATCAAAGCATTTATTTCATAAGCTGGCAAGACTTGGGTCTTGTGCCAGCAGCCGCCTCACCCCACGATGAATTAGTACTGTATTAATTGTGCACATTGTGTGGGACAGCAGCAGAGGCATGGTGGGAAGAACTTTCATCTGCACGGAAGTCTCAGGGTTACTGTAGAATGAACACACACACACACACACACACACACACACACACACACACACACACCAAGAGGTCTATAGCAGGACCACCAAAAGTCACAAAAGAGTGAGGAAGTTTCAAGTACACTGGAACTCTGCTTGGCACGAGATGTTAAAAAAACAACCAAAAAACGTGGTAGGGAGGAGAAGTACATTCTGGTTGTATATGAGAGAAGCCTCAGTCTACTGTTTCTGACAGTCTTAAGATGGAAAGGAAAGACATTTTACTGAAAGTGCTTGGTCAACAGACTAAAAATAACAGACAATTTCTATAGTCTCAAAGGTCCATTATCTTTCAGCATTTCCACAGCTGTAGCGTAGCTATGGGTTGGTGGTAGTATGAATTACAGGTGCTGTGATGCGCCGTGTAACCGGCTCCTCCCATTCATAGCCACTCGCAGATGCTGTGCGAACACCAGCAATTATTTGAATTTAACCGTCCAAAGTAAGGTAGTTGTGGAGTTCTCCTCTAATGGATCAACACAGGCACCTCCAATTTTATGATGCTGACTCTGACTACGGCACTAATCAGTAGTTGCAGACCTGGCCTGTTTGCCACCTGGACCTCAGGCTGCCACTATTGACTCACCTGGCTGCGCTGAGCCTTATGCAACGTCCCGCCACCCTCCGAAAGCGGTCTAACACTTTTGGATGGCCTTTGAACAATTCTTCCAGTTTTCCAGCAAAAACCAGAAGTACAGTCAGAAAACTGGAAATACAAGTGGGGCCTTTTTATCTGCAAGGGTTGCGTTCTGAGGGGGACCTACGTTGAGCCAAATCGTGGATTTTTAATTAGTCTCAAACCATATTGTTAAATGATGCTCCAGAGGCTTCAGGCAGCCTCCAGAGAGCCAGAGATGGTGTGCAGGCCTTGCGCCCAGGGGCATTTGCTCCCCCCCCCGGCATAATGGCAAGACCACCACCGCTAATCAGGACTCACAAGTCCCTCAAAAGAAAGACAGAGAGCAGAAGTCATGCAAAAGTAAACGTCAGAAAAGGACACATTTTGAGACTTCAGATGGCATCTCAGAAACAATGTAGAGATCAAGCAGCTGCACTTTTATGAAATGTGTGTTGGGCTCCGGGCCAGCAAAGATCACGCCCCACAGGCCAGAAGGGTGGTCTGGGATAGCAGCTGAAAGCCTTCTTGGGAAGACCATGACCAAAAGAGCTTGTGAAGTTGGACGTGGGAGGAGGAGGGCAATTATGTGACCTTGTCTCTCTCAGAGAAACCTGCTGGCACCGGAATGGCAACACCCACTCAGAGCGCCAGAGATGTTTCAGGCTGGCTTTATTCAAGACCACTGGAATCTGCTATAAAACGGTGCAGCAGATTCTCAGCTTCCACAAGGAGGGTTCCTCTCCCTCTTTTCCTCTTCTGCAGGCCAAATCAAGTCTATCCTCATTATCTGCAAGGGTTAGGTTCCTGGATAGGAATATTTGCCAATTTGCAAATAACGAACCATTGATCCTATGGGGATCCTATGGGAGCAAAGGGAGCCTTATCTGCAATCAGAAGCCAGCAGAGAAGCCAGCCTCAGGAAGCCAGAATTGTGCAGAAGGAAGTGCCAAAAGATCTCTGAATGCTGCAGAGACCTTCCAGACAGAGGCTGCAGGGATCTTCAGAATGGCATCTGCAACCGGCATGGACCTCTTAAACATGGCCGCCAGATGCTTCTGCCAGCCATTTTAAAGGGGTCAGTGCTGGTCGCAGGTGACATTCTGAAGGTCTCTGCAGTCTTTGGAAGGTCTCTGCTTAGTGGATAACGAGGACAGAGGTGAGATAACAAGGAAAGTAGAAATTCTGCCCCTTGTAGATTGGCGAATTTGCAGATAGCGAGTTGGCACATAAAGAGGACTGACTGTAGCTGCTCCTTCTTCATAAGATAAGGGGCCCAGCCGCTGAGGAACACACACAATGAAGAGAGTCGGCATCTTCTAGTCTCCCTTTTCTCCTGAACGCGCATATTGTTCTCCCTCTAATAAGCAGACAAGCTGTTCCCTCCAAGCCTCCACATCACTTCCAGCCCAAGATCTTAGGAGAGTCTCTACAGGTTATCATTCCTAAAAAGGGGGTTCTGGTGTTAAAAAGGTTGGGAACCAGTGTTCCAAACTAAAGCAATAACGTTCTGAGCTATTAATCCCAAATTGTTCAAGCTCTGACAAGCAACGCTTGGCGACGCTGTATTTAACAGGCGTTTATTGAGAATTTTTTTTAAAAAGCTCTACGTATGTGTTATCCCATTAATCTTTACAATGAAGCTATGTAAGGTTCAACATTGTATTGAACTATGAATTCCAATTTATTGAGATGTATTTCTAAAGATGGGTTTTATTTGTAAGGGCTGTTTTAAGCTATGTTATGTCTTGAAAGTTTTTGAATAAACTTAAGACTCCTAAGAATACAATGGTTTGTTTTTTTAAACTGAGATAGGGCAGGTGGAGTCACTGCCCCCACGAATCCCTAAATGCTGCCACTGCCCAGAATGGCTCCAGTAGTGAGTGGGAGAGGCTGCTACACAGTGCCTTGTGGCACCTGAAGTACTTACCACACTGCCCCGCTGTAGCTATGCCATGGGTTCTGCCCTCAGATAAAGCATCTAAAGTGGGCAGAGCTCTGTCTGACTCTTATTTCTTTTTTTTTACAGTAAAAGGAACAACATAGAAGTCAAATCATTAAAACATGTGCACGCACGCGCACAGAGAGGGAGAGAGAGAGAGGGAGAGAGAGAGAGAGAGAGAGAGAGAGAGAAAATCGCCATGAGGGGATGTAACTATTTGGTCCAGCAAGAAGCAGCCAAGCCCCAGCATTATTCCAAAGGGCAGACATCAACCTATCAACCAAATGCCAGGCAAAACTGACACATTTTTGAGTCCTTACCAAAAAGCCATGCGGGAAGGGGGTTGGTTCTTACTTCCCCTGGAAGAGAATTCCACAATTGTGGCACCACTGCGGAGAAGGTTCACCCCCGTGCCGCCATCCCTTTGACTCGGGACAGAGGCAAAGCAAGAAATTAGATTGTTACCAACGTCTTGATTGTGTGTGATAAAATAAAGAGGTTGGGAATAAAGGTTGTCTGGATCCGGTGCTCGTTGGGCTGGAGGCAGACAAGAAGCTCCAGGACAGCCAGACTAAACCCCTGCACTGCCGGTTGTGTCTTCCAGCATTGGCCAAACAGAGATGCTCTGGCACAAGCATCACCACCACCACACTAGCCCCCCTCCCACAATGTCATGTTCCTGGACACATCCAAATTGGCAGGATGGAGACACCAAGCAACAGAATCACAATGAGAACCACTGTCGGCAGCAAACCTGGCCCTCTGACCCCAAGTCCTCTTCTCTACCGGCAAACAGAATAAATAAATACATCTCCCTCCATTTTCAAAATTTAAAAATAAGCATCTATTTTTAGCTGCCATCGCAGGAGTGCATCCTTATCAGGAAGCATGTAGCTGGGAACAGCTCTGCCTTCCTTGGAAATTCTTTCCAGAGACACAGAAACCCAAAAAGGGAAAGAAAAAACTTCTTCAAAAGGACAGTGGTGCATTCGTTGCTGTTGGCATTAAACGCAGAAGGAAAAGAGCCATGGGGGGAGTTTTATACTAGGTAGCCGTTCTCCAGAAGGACCTCAAATTATGAACAGGAAACCAGGAAAAAAAAACCCACTAAATTCCTTTAAAAAATGATCCATCCAGTTATCTCACTTTGAAATCAATTAAACTTAGAAATGCTTAATGCTGGCTGTGCGAATCCACATGCGAACGTGCATGCCACGCACGCACGCACGCACACACACACATATCAGGGCAATTTTCAGAAACATGCTTAATCGTATATCAGATCCTCAGCGTTTAAAAACATGTGGGGGAAACTGCAGCAACTCCTTTCCTAACAATGGGCCTCCGAATTTTCAAGTTGTATTTTTATGTTCCAAGCAACTTTTATCCCACCTTCCTGTGCCCAACAGAAGTGTGCAGTGTATTTTATTTATGAGAGTGGGGGAAGCGTAGAGGTTGAGAGACTGAGAGCGCAATCCTAACCTGGAGTTAGACCGGCACAGTTAAGCCAGCAAAGTTTGGCCGGCACAAGGGACACCATAAAGTATGTCTGGACTAGAGGCCAGCACACAGACGTGCACCATCCTCCCTGACTCCGAGAGTGGTCCAAACACGTTTTACAATGGCCCTTGTACCGGCCAAACTTAACTGGCCTAACTGTGCCAGCCTAACTCCAGGTTAGGATTGCACCTGGAGTGTCTCAGAACACCCCGAGTATGAACCTTGCCTCTGACATGAATTCGCTAGGCAAGCCACGCCCCTCAGCCTCAGCCGAAATGTGAAAATTCACAAAATTCACTTCACAAAATATGTGAAGTGCTTTGTACACTCATAACATACTAAACCAGTGGTTCCCAAACTGTGGGTCAGGACCCACCAATGGGTTGGGAGCTGATTTTAGGTGGATCACGATATGGGCAGCCATATTGAGAATATGGGAAGACTGAATGCAAAGGAGGAGGGGTGTGTGCTTGTTTTGCTTGTGTCAAGGTTGTGAAAGCTTTTTTCTTTCTATTCCATTTGCTATTGGAAAATGGCTGAGAAATAACCCAACTGATCGCTGCATTCTTAGGAAAGCAGCAGGCTCTAGTGTCACAATGGTGGCACTTCCAGCCATGACATCCCTTCCAGTGGGTCCTGGACAGATTGTTATTCTAAAAGGTGGGTCCAAGTGCAAAAGCACTGGAGAACCACTACCCTGAAAGATGAAAAAGTTGGAGAACCACTGCACAAAATACATTTTAAGTAAGAAATACTACTAATTCCTTGAAAATACATTCTGGGTTTCTTGCAAAAGAATGCCCCTTCTGAAGAAAATAGGTATGCAATTGTAGCCTTTATTTACACATAAGGCGTTGGGCTTCACTTCTGAAATAAGGGATAGCTGTTACACTGACTTCTGCACAGTATAAAAGTGTCAATTAATGCATATAGCCACTTTGATCAGAAATTAGAAACTTTTGATGCAATGATTATCAACCAGTGTGTTGTGGCACGTTGGTGTGCCGCGAAAGGCCCCCCGGTGAGCCATGGGAGTTTGGAGCACAACAGTTGAAAATTGCTGAAAAACTCTTTGGAAGAAGAGGAACAGACATTTCATTACCACAGTCGCCCTAGAAATAGAACTCCAGAACCCAGAAGAGTCTCCCAGAAGTGACATCACAAGAGGCGATAACCATAGAGACGGGCTTACCATGAGAAGAAAAACATTGACAATTGCTCCGCTTACAGAGAACTTTGTTCACTATACTGAGAGGAAAGAAAGGAGGACTGCAATGCTGATATGTATGGCTAAAACCTTGAAAATGCAGTGCAAAATAGGATTTGGCCCCCATCCTCTCCCCTACCTGCAGTCAAAAAAATCAATGACTCAAACACACTTTTCCTGCGATTTGGCACTCCGTCCTGTGCTTCTAAAGGAAGGTTTTTGCTTACCTGTTTCTGGCAAACACTACAAAGTGCCTGCATATACTGTACTTTTTGGCCATTTCCAAGCACTACTCGCTCCAGGGTATTACACACCACATGAGAAAGCACTTAATGATATATGGTAAGTCCATCTCGTACACAAGCACAAAGAAACTGAAAGTCTGGCAGCCCTTGGGCAGCCAGGGTTTGGGAACAGTTTCAGGGCATCATTAGAAATAATGAGCTTGGGTTAAGAAGAAGTTGATGCTAGTATTTAAGGGGGACTAGAGGAAGTTTAGCAATCAAATAGCCCAGCAGACTGAATATACTAAAGAGGCACATAAATTAAGTTTCTTCAGGGAAAACTTTCACTCCTTACTTGTGACCTGAAGTTCATCTGCCCCACAACCTGGATGGGTGTTCCCTGGAGGGGCAACTGGGACAATATGCCCTGCCCCCCACAGGCTTTGCCACATTGTTCCCCATAATTCTTGTTATTTTGTTTACTATTGTCACAAGAAAGAGGAAGTTGTTATTGGAAAGGAAGAGAACACCGATTCGCAACATGTAATTGTGACATAATGAGATCCATCCTCCACCACAAGGAACTAAACAGCATACATAGTTGTGTGTGTGAAACAGAATAGATGCTAATTTGTGGCTAAAGTAATTATATGCACATCAGGGCTTTAAGCAGTCTGGGAGAAAAAAGAAACACATTTGCTCCTTTGGTCAAACTGAAGCTGGTTGTAAAATGAATCCTTGAAATGCTGAATGAGAGCCCTGAAGTATTCCACAGATGAAGACAGCGAGACTTGTGCACACTTGGAACACCTCTATAAAAATCTCACATTAAGAATCACTGCCTGGGTTTCCACCCAATGCTAAATGATCTTCCCTGCTTCCAAGGTGCTCATTAAATTTCTGCACCAACAGATAGTCAAGCCTCATTATCCACTAGGGTTAGGTTCCTGGAAATCTTCACAGATAGCGAATTTGCAGATAATGAATTGTCAATCCAATGATATCAATGGGGTTAGGTGCAAGGTGAATCTTATCTGCCATCAGAAGAAATCCAGCAGAGCCCCTCAGGAAGCCAGAAGATTTCAGCAGGAAAGTGTATGCCAAAAGATCTCTGAATGCTACAGAGACCTTCCAGAGGCTAAAGAGATCTTCAGAATGCTTCTGTCGGCCATTTTAAATGATGCAGATGCTTCTGCCAGCCATTTTGAAGAGCCCAGTGCCTGTCGCAGGTGCCATTTTGAAGGTTCCTGTAGCCATTGGAAGGTCTCTGCATAGTGGATAATGAGGACAGAGGTGCAGATAATGAGGAAAGCAGCAATTCTGTCCTTTGCAGATAAGCGAGGTTGCAGACAGCGAGGTCACAGACAAAGAAGACTGACTGTAATTGTCCAACATATTGTCAGCAGCCCAACAGGCTGCCATTTAAATCGTAAAGGCTCAAAGAGGTGTGTGTGTTTGATACTTCAGGCATGACTAGGAACCCATGTTCATCATATTTAACGACAGCCCCAAACTGTGATTCATCAAGTACCAGAAATGTTAGAGCTGTTCATGGAATAAAGAAGGTATCTTGTTGTTCTCCCTCCCAAAACAGCTCATTGCTAAGAGCTGGGAAGCATAGATGATGCTATTGCAGATCACACCATGTGACCTGCAAAAAAGAGCCCCTGACTGGCCCGTAGAGTACACCTACTGGAGATGCACTTTGGACATTTGTCTGTAAAGACACAAATCTAAGAAAAATCACACCAGCTTTACTGGATAACTAAAGATCAGCCCACATCCTTAAGTGGGATCCACCAAGTGACAGAAAAGAACCAATCCATGCAGCAATGAAAGACCAGATTCTCATGGCCTTTTTGAGGAAAGTTACACCGTTCTAAGAAAACCACACGTACAACCAAAGAAAGCTACCCACCTACTCCTAACCAACCCGTCCCAATGACCCATATTTACAACACTCACGCAGATGGGCTGGGAGTCTGATAGCATCTTCCTCCATCCTGATGGCTTGAGACACTGGGACATGTAGTGGCGATGTGGAGTTGTAGTTTGGTACCGGGCTCACTGGAGGGGTGTATGAAATCCTTTCCTGCTGTGATTGAAGGCAAAAAACAAAAGGACAATGTGAATTTTGGGAAAGAAGTGTGAAGATCAACAAAGAACCAACAAAAAAGAGAATTCCGCCACAGCGAACCACAATGCAGATAATAACATTTGATTCTTATTCTGTTGGAGCACAGTCCAGTGGGAGCTGGTTGTAGCCTTGGATGCATGAAGGCAGGGGCAATCCTGGGTGTGTGTGTCAATGCCAGGGGCACATGTCCAGGGGTGCACCCTCCATCTGCAGGTGCCCCCCAGCCCCCAGTGGCCTTACTTTGGGCAGGTGGCGCTTTGTGGCTATAGAAGGGGCAGGTGGCACTTTGTAGCTGCGTCACTCCAAGAACCGGCTAGCTGCTTCCAGGAGCAAAGCGGCCACGAAGTGCCACCTGCCCTTTCTCAGAAGTGGGGGGGGGGGATCTCGTCATGGTTGTGCCAGGTCATGCTGGGAAGTTACCTAGCCCAGCACTTGGGACATCTGCACCACTTCCCCCCTCCTCAGGTCTGCCACTGCTTGAAGGTCCAATGCCAATAATTTTCAACTAGTGTGCCATGGCACATTGGTGTGCCACAAAAGGCCCACAGGTGTGCCATGGGAGTCTGGATCAGAATGGTTGAAAATAGCGGAAAAACTCTTCTGGGCTCTGTGGCTCTGTGTCTAGGGCAACTGTCTGAAGTAACGAATTGTCTTTCCCTCTTCCTCAGCTGGCACTGCCAGACAATTTGTTACTACAGATAGTTGCCCTAGAAACAGAGCCAAAGAACCTGGAGGAGTCTCCCAGAAGCTGGAAATAACTTCACACAAGGCGAAGACCACAGAGGTCAGTGCGCTGTGAGAAGTAAAATTTGGAAATGGTCCTAAACATTTGTGCACGTAGTGCACTGTGCAGGGCTTGCACACATTTGTGCCTACGCATGCTTGTAGACCCATCCATCTTCCTCCACCCAGTGAATTAATCACACCCTATTTCAGGGATCATATCTCCCAAATCACTACTTGCATAAGCCTTATCTGGGGTTTTTCAGGCAGGAAAAATGTCTGTGAATCTGCAGAGGGTGCCTTCATCATATTACTGAACAAACAAGTCAGGTGTCCCCAGATGCACTTTAGGGAATCATATCTATCCTACGACTTGCTGACAGCAACACCCAGGACTTTCATTATAAAAGACATTCTACTCATTCAAAGTAGCAGTACTAGTCATTCTTTAACCATGTCTTAATTCAGGGATCTCCAAACTACAGCTTGGGGGCCACATTTGGCCCACCACAAGGTTTTATCCAGCCTGCAGCAACTTGGTTTTTTAGACACAGCATTTGCTAATATTTGACATTTTTATTCATTGTATATCATTTCTCAGTTTAAGCACAGCACTGTTTCTTTGCAATTCTCTTTGGTTCTGAATCATTTGGTCTGGTCACATTTCTCTTTGGTTCCAAATCATATTGTACCAATTTCAAAAAAGATCCAAGTGAAACTTATCTACATTTCAGTCGCTCGTTTATAAAACTGATTTTGTTCAGCCCACAAAAATACGTAATATACACGATGTGGCTCTCTACTGAAAAGTTTGGATACCCCAGCCTTAAATATCTGAATCTGAGGCTGAAAGGTTGGTTAAGTGGAATGCATACACCTTGTACAAAAATAGAACCTGTGAGATTATGTGTTTGAAGATCGGAAAACAGTACGGGATCCACGTTCACAATGTGGTCGGTGAACTTCTGAGTTCAATGGAACTTGCTGCTCAGCTGAATATAATTAAAAATGGCGGGGGGGGGGAGATGTTTCCAGGAGAGGGCTCGCATTTAGCTAGTTCGTTTCAGTAGAAAAGATAGTAGAAAATGTTCTTGCCGACTATCCATTATTTATTTAAAACAAAGCCTTTTGTCTGGACTATTCTCCAGAGTTAGCTGCATGTAAGATCAACAGATAACAATATAACCAAACAGTTGTACAATTTTCACTTGAGTTCTCCAATTATTAGTATACTGAGGCCTTCTGGATCACAAAAGTAGATTCATGGGTCAATCCTATGCAACACTTGCGCCAGAAGGACATGTGTTTCACTGGCACAGATACTGCAAAGCAGGCATAAAGCGCATTGTGGCAGCGCTAGAAACTGTCACACTAGCAGGACGGCCCCTGGAGAAGGTAAGCCCGGCATGGGGGTGTAGAGTGGGCGTGGGGAGAGAGTGGAACGAGGAGGAGATGGGCAGGGGCTGGGCAGATTGGGCCTGGGGAACAGGTTCACAGAAGTGACAGTGCATGTAAAATCCAATCCCGAATTTGCCTGCACAGAGCAATGCGGACATGCATCAGTTGTAGGTCCAAGTTGCACCACAGTGTCTGCTGATGCTCTCTTCAAGCCAGGACAAATGTCCTCCAAGGAGACCTCCAGCAGCCCAAAATCTCCCGCGGGATACAGTGGAACTGACACCGCTATGTCACCATACGGGGATTTAGATAGGATTGGGCTGCAAGAGCACGAGCCATACTCAATTCCCATTTATTTCAGTACGGCTGACTATCAGGTCAATCTGCTCTGAGAAGCACACTCTGGGAACACAAAATCAGCTGCAGTCAGATTCTGCCTTAAGTAAGAGTGTTTTTAGGCAAACCAAGAAGAGGGTTTAATCTGAGCACCCATCTTAATCTCTAGTAATTGGCATTGATCACGGGTCAACCCAGTTTCAGCCTTTTGTCTGGCCTGGAACCCTAACTGCACATCTTGCTCTTCAGTTCAGCCTTCTGAGTACCTTGGAATGACTGTAAAGGTTTGGGGGAACAGATCTTGAACTCAATTTCTAGGGAGAGTCTAGCAAATGCTCTCTCTCTCTCTCTCTCTCTCTCTCTCTCTCTCTCCCTCCCTCCCTCCCTCCCTCCCTCACTCACTCACTCACTCACTCACACACCCCTAAGGTCTCTAGCAGCCTCAGGAGCACAGAAACCCAACTATCATTAATTAATAATTTATTAATTATTAATAAATAAAAATATGTTTTTTTGTGTCTAATGGGTCACAACAGATTGTCATTTTAAAAAGTAGATCCCGGTGCCAAAACGTTTGGGCAGCACAGCTCTAGGAGGAGAAAGTAAGGAAATTTGAACCAAACCTGCTTCTTTCCCAGTGCTGTTTACTTTTACAGACCATTAGCAATTCTTTTTCATGTTGATCATACAGCAGTTCACCTCAGATGTGTAGAAGCCTCAATTAAAACACTATCCGCAAATGACAGTACTTGAAACACGAACAGGGCTCTTTGGAACAGGCCTCTATGCAAAACGGTGCTGGGAAAAAGATTAACAACTCATTTCCTGAGCACAGGGAGCCAAGTTTGTTTTATTGACCTTAGTGATTTCAGGGAGTTCATTTCCTCCCCGTCTCCTGCTGCCAGTGGACAGAATTTGAATCTCAAAACCTCAGATCAGGAGAAGTTCTTCCCTCTCATCTCATTCTCGACAAGGCCAAATTCCTCCAAGCCAAAGAGCCCCCAGAGGTGCTGCAACTAATCTCAACCCACTGTAAGTGAGGGGAAGGATACGAATCCCCGATGCACTTTCTTAATTGCCAAATACTTCCAATATTTCCATTAACTAGGACAGCAACTTTTACTCCATTATTAGATTAAAAATATTTCGACAGATTTAAAGGATGCTCTTGAGCAGCAATTTTCAACCAGTGTGCCGCAGCATATTGGTGTGCTGCGAATGGTCCATAGGTGCGCTGCAGGAATTTGGGGGACATTTATGAGAAGGGCCATTGGGGGATGCGAGTGCCTGCCGGCAATGCAGAGTGCTTTGTCTATTGTTAAAAAACTGATGGTGTGTCTTGACAACGTTAGCACCTTGTCAATGAAAAATGTTAAAAATGGCTGCTCTAGTGCAAGGATGTCAAACATAAGGCCTACAGGCCAAATGTGGCTCCTGGAAACAATTTATCTGGCCGCCGTTGTCTCTCAACTTGATAATTGGGCTTCTCTCATCTCTAGAAAATATGAACAAGATTTACACATTTTCAATTCTGTCAACAGCAGCTAAAGAATTCCTAGGTGAGAACAAAGTGCGTATTTCACATCATCATCTAATTCATGATGCCACTTCCTGCTTCATGATGTCACTTCTGCCTCTCAGCAGGTGCCTTGCCTGATATTTGGCTCACTACATGAAATGACACCCCTGCTCTAGAGTAATCTGACAGATTTTTTATCAACTTAAAAGTACTTACAAAACCTATGTTATTTCAGGCATAACCTTTTATCTGCTCTCTTTATACAGGAAGAGATGCATCTCCTGCCACAATATATGTGGGCCAAAAAAAAAATTAAGAATTTTTTTTCACTTTTATGTAAAATCAATCCATTCAAACCTATATGATTAGTTGACTAAGGTCACCATCCTAGGCACATTTCACCTGGATAATAAATTCCATTGAACACAGTAGGCTTTAATTTTGAGCCAAGAAGCATAGGTAAGAAGCGTAACATTTCATTAATCAGGTGACTGTGTTTAGCACTTAGAGAACTGTCAAAGGTTCTGGCAGCAGAGATCAATGGTATTACTGAAAATGTCGTAACATGGTTGCCTTATCTTTTCTGCACCACAGACGTTGGCTAATTTGCTTGCTGACTGAAGAAATCAGCAAGCTCACTTAAGTGATCCAGTCTTTCGCATGCTGGCAGCGAGACTGAGACACTAGTGTGTTCCTGTTCCTGTGTATGGTGCAAATGGTTAGAGCAGTGCTATTCAACCAGTGTGCCATGGCGCATTGGGATGCCGCGAATGGTCTGCAGGTGTGACGCAAGAGTTTGGGAGAATGTCATTTATTACAACACAAGCAGCACGGTATGCCTTGTCAATTATCAAAAAACAGATGGTGCGCCTTGACAATTTTAGTGTGCCATGAGCAGAACCGTAACTAGGATGGAGCCAGAAGAGTACCCGCTCCAGGCGCTGAATTAAAGGAGGTGCAGGATTGCCCCCAGCTCCGCCCCAGTTATGGAGGAGATTGCCTTTGCGATCGCAGAGCAAAGGCACTTTCCTCCCTTGTCTCCCTGGCGGAGGGGCGCTTGCAATCCACAGCACCACCTCCTTCCAGGAGCCATTACATGGCGGGGGGGCACAAATGGGCAGAGTGTGGCATCACTAACCCAGGGCGCTGGGGTAGGACGTTATGGCTCTGGCCATGAGATGAAAAAGGTTGAAAATCGCTGGGTTAGAGAATATTCTTTTGCCTCTTGCGTGTATCACTATAGAGAGAGTTAAATTACATAAGCTTTTCTCTACTTGGGGTTCCATAATTTCTCTTGCCACAGCAACTGTTCCATTGCCCTCTGGTAAGTGTGATGAGGCCCATGCTACCATATTTGTAGCTGGAGATAGGGATCTTGCCGATAGCTGTACAATTCTTCCAAAGCAGAAATCCAGAGTACCTGCAAGGTCTCCTCACCACCTTGGGGTGAAGGCTGGAAATTAACAGGAGAAAGCATTTCTGAGTTATTCAGAGTATCTTGGAGGCACAGAACCAAGTGACGTCTCAGGCTGGGACAGCTGGGATGGGGGCAAGAATCATCCCCACAACGGCAGTGGGCTCCACCACTGTAACTGGGCAGGAAGGGGTGGATCTGGCCATGATAGCACGCGCCAGATCTATCCCCTCCATTCCAATGCTTCCTACCTCTTCCCTCAGACATACACCACCAAAACGACATTATATGTTATTATAATGCGCTACAGTTAGTACAAAATGCAGCAGCC
Organism: Lerista edwardsae; assembly: GCA_029204185.1. Lineage (NCBI taxonomy): Eukaryota > Metazoa > Chordata > Lepidosauria > Squamata > Scincidae > Lerista > Lerista edwardsae. The sequence continues at coordinate 2,401,537 of JAJKFI010000003.1, read as the reverse complement.
AGGGTAGTTACAGGGACTATACGGTTTGACTCAGTAGGACCACTCCTTCAGCAGCTGCAGGGGCTGCCCATTCACTTCCAATCTCATCATCTTAAGATGATGGTACTGACCTTTAAGGCCCTTCATGACTTAGGCCCAGCCTACCTAAAGGATCGCCTTCTCCCATACATACCAGTTCGCCTTCTTAGATCCTCTAATGGGGCTCCCCTCTGTCCCCCTCGGTCCCAAGCTAAAGGGATGGCAGCTCAGGGGCTAGCCTTCTCTGTAGCAGCTCCACAAATATTGAATTCCCTTCCAGAAGAATTAACAACTACACACTCCCTCATGCCTTTCGGAGCGGCCTCAAATCATACCTATTTCGTCTGGCTTTTAGATGATGGTGTGGCCATCTGCCCTCTGGTATAGTGTCATAGTTCACTCCCCTGGTCAATTGTTTTCTCCTCGACCTCCAAATGGCCTGATATGGAGAATTGGGTCTCGCTTCAGTCTTCTTCACTCTTTGTGTCTCCGTTAATGTTTAATGCTTCTGCTGCTGTTGTTTTAATGTGTTTTTACTTATGGTGGTTACATTGAATTTTGTTTGTTCTATGTAAGCCGCCTTGGGCATTTGCTTCGGCATGGGAAAGGCGGGGTATAAATTCTTCAAAATAAATAAATGAATAAATAAATAATAAGTGGTGGTGTATGTTTGAGGAGACCCTCTAGGCAGCCCCAGGGCTTTTTGGGTAGTATGTAAAAATAATTTTTACTTAACTCCTATGTGCCCTCAAGTCCCACCCACCCCCACCTGCTGATGCAGTGTTCTGTGCCTTTTTGGTACAGCCATATCAGCACAGCTGGATGGATGGATGGGGATAGGACTGGGCCCTAAGGCATTCATATAGCAAAAGGAAGGCATAGGTTTCTTGTCTGAAAGGCGCTTGCTATCCCAAAGAAACACAAGATCTATCAGCCACGGCTTCTGGAATTGATGTGATGCTGGAGTCAGCAGCCAGCTTGGTCACATTGTCTGCTGATGTTTTTATAGAAAGCAGTGATACTATTAAGAAGGTGCTTGGAGACTGCAACTATCGGAGACTGTTGGAGATGTGTGTATGCCAAGATGCTGGTCCACAAATGCTACAGATATGCTTTTACACCCACATCCAGGAATAACTCAAAGCAACCGAGAGCACAGAAGGGAATCAAGATCACTTGCTAAAAAATTTAGAGGAACAGAAGGATAAACGTGACACCCTAAAATAACCTCGCGCCTTCCCCATACAAATGAAAGAGAACGCAATGGGATTCTTCAGCAAGGCACTAACTGATGGTGGTAAAGGAAATTGCAAAAATGTGTGAGGATGTGTTAACTGTCCTGAATACAGAGAGACAATCCTGGAGGATACCAAAATCTAACTCAGGCAAAGCCAGCAGTCCGTGGCCCACCAGTGGGTCATGAGCCAGTTTTTGATGGTTTGTGAAATTGACAAGGCAGATTAGGCAATGTGTATCAAGGGTTAAACAAGCTGCTACTTTTGGGGGGAGCACTGCTGCCCAATCACAATTATAGCCCCTCCCTTGCTGTTCATAAATCAAGTAGCAGCCTTGAAGTCTTTTTAGACTTCACTTTTTAGTTTGACCACTGGGCTAAACTTTTTAGTTTGACCACTGGGCTAAGTTACCCACACTGTGGGTCAAGGAGCCAAAGAGATTCAGGGCCTGATCTAATCTTGGGCCAGTGCCTGTCTCCAGCATCCTGTCTCCAGCATCACAAAAGTGTTGTAAGGTACTTCGCAGAAGCTCGAACAATGGAGGTGTGGTGGGAAAACTAGCATGGAGCCTCCACACCGCTTGGAGGAGCCCTGGAAACTGTCAGCTGTAAGTATCCCACCAGGAGGCAAGGAAGTGTTCCAGGCCAGGGATGAGGGAAGTGCAGGTGAAACGAGGCATGGGGGAGGTTCAGGCCTGAGGGTAGTAAGGATGCTACTAGAGCCTATCCCCTCTTCACACCTGAAAGCCCTACACAGGTCTACTTGGAACTGTGTCAGCAACTGAGCTGGTCCAGATCTGAGTATACCCAGAGAGGGCCAGGGCTTGACATGAGGTAAAGGAACAAATGTTCCCTATCCTCCAGCTGTCTCCCTAGTGGTGGCAGGTGGTGGCTGTTTTGGCACCACTGCACCACGCCACAGGCAGCCTGGATAGGATTGGTCTGTTTGCAGTCCTGTCACTTTCCTAGGAGTAAGCCCCATTGAGCACAATGGGACTTCTGAGAAGACAGCCATAGGATTGTGCTAGCAGTTTTTTCTTCCAGTTGTGCTCCAATTGTGCTAACAGGAAACAGGATTCATTGCTTTGTGTCCAAATACACATGAGATTCCTCTGAAGCAAGTATATGATGCTTCAAGGATTTCATGCACAATCCAGGGTGGTTATCACAAGGCCCCTCATGGATAAGGGGAAAACATCACCAGCTCCCTTGATTTCATTTTATAAATCTTGATTTCTTAAATTTCCAAAGAGGAGACTTTTTTGTAGACTGGAAAAGGAGGGTTACAACTCCATTGACTTGCATCGACATCCAGATGGCACTATTCAAAATGTCTTGAAGCCAAGGTCGTGGCTCTACTCCAAGAAACAAGCGCAAGAAGTGACCATGTCCACCGCAAGTTCTTCCTTCCATGCAGCCATTCACAAGTGCCCTTTCAAGTGTACGGAGCAGTACTGGGAGTGCATCTCCTACCCAAATCTGCCATGACCATTTAAAATGGCTGGACACCATTTTGAAACCAGTGGTGTTTGACCCTCCTTGCGCTTCAAAGGAGATTATGGACCTCACAAAATGCTCCTGCAAGAGGGAGCTTTGTGTGCCACACTGCAGGCACATTTCCCAGCAATCCCACTTGCCCAGAGGTCTGTGGCTGCTGCACCAATAAGGACCACGGAAAACATTTAGGCTGCGTTCATTTTTCAGCTTATAGTACTAGAAGCAATAGAGAGATGTTCTTTTTTCTCCTTCCAGCATGCTCGGGTTGTGTTTGTCTTTCACATTCTAGCATGTGAAAGACAAGCTAGCAATTTGAATTGGGACCTTGGAGCTATTAAAGATGGCCACCTGCTTGCATGTGACTTCTACTGGCAGAAACATGGTGGCCTCCATATATTATGGTTACAACATGGCGGCCACTATGCATTTGATTTCAATGACTCATCCATGACTGGATGCCATTTTGTCGGGGGTTTTTTAAAATGAGTTGTGCTAGAACGTCACTTACTCCTATTTGTTATTAGAAAAATGAACGAAGCCTCTATGCAGAGCAAACAGGTGGTGGTGGTGGTGGTGGTCTTGAGAGCAGTAAAAAGAAAAGAGACAGAGCAGATAAGAGATAAATTACCTTTTAGAAACTGGGCAGTACAGTATACCCGTTCAAACTCTCTTTCAAGATGAGCCACTCAGTTCAACCTTCTTCCATGGATTAAACCGTCCTCAGATTGAAAATGTGTTAAAAATGTGATAGCCTCCCACTATTTCTCAGCTCTCTCTAGATGCAGCACTCACCTCGTTCACACAAGTTTAGGCAATTAACCACAAGTTTAGGCAATTAGTGCAAATGTATTCGATTTCCACCAAATTATGCAATTCTCTCAGCATTACAACAGCAGGCTGGCATGTCCACAGATTTTGGAATCCGTGTGGGGTCCCAGAACCAAACCCCAATACGGAGGGCCGACTATACTGTACTTCTTATATTTTCATTCTATGTTTCCGTACCAACCCATTAATGACTAATTATACAAGAATTTTAATTTTCTTTGTATGCCCTTTTATCTACACTTCCTTTATGCTTTTTTTCAGGGTTTTTTTCCCCAGTTAAAAGCATTTTGCAAAATTTGTTGTTTTTTCATAAAGCAATCTGGGCCAGTTCTTTTAGGAGTCACGCCCACAGCTGCGAGCTCATGAACGGAGTTTACAAACAGAGCGAACTAACAAGAAATGAGGGAGTTTCAAATGGGAGTTCGGGGGGAATCCAGAGATTGCTGCTGGTGATTTTTGTTGGTCACTTTGGTGGCTGTAGCTCCAAGCCATATGGACAAAACAAGAGACCCATGGTGGAGACCTGCAAGGTACATACCACATTTGTTTTCCTGCCTGCAGAGAATATGATTTAAACCGGTTTCCCCTGCTAGAGGGGAAGGTGACACTGCCTGAGGTACACCTTTTCAGCTGAGAGTCATTCGGGTGGATAAAGAGTTCTTGAAAAGACAGAAGGAGAGGGGGTGATCAAGGAAAAGGAAATGCCAGTGGAAGGTGTGGATGTATGGAAGTGGTGACATGGAGGAACAAGAGAACAAGGAGGCATTCTGTCCCACTGGATGAGCAACTGATACCAGCTCTCAGTGCGGAGGATGAGATATGACATTCAGCCAAGAACTGCCTTCTCAAGCTCCACAGACCCAGGTACTCTCGGTTGCCTACAAATGGGAGGAACTCACACTCTAGTCCAAGGAGGAGACAACGTGTAGTGGTCATAGCAATGGCATAGCAAGTGGGGGCAGGGTTGCTCCACCCCAGGCCCCAGGTGGGAAGGGGGTGCCACAAAGTGCGTATGCACTCCAACCACTTGCACAGGAGTGCATGCGCACTCACAGCAGCAGCTACGGCAATGTCTGAAAATCACCAATAAAGCGAGGAAATCGCCTCTCTGAGCTCACAAGTCAGGAGTAATTGGCACCTCGGGTTAAGTAGGGCAGGTTTGGCTTTGGCTGGCTTTGCCTTTGCCCAACCAATTATTTTCAGTTTGTGCGCTGCTGCTTGGACAGGCCACTTCTTCTCTCCTCCAAGGCCTGCAGTGACTGGGTGGAGAAGTGGCCACTCTGAGCTGTGGCTCATGAGCTGGAAGTAATTGGTAGTGATGTGAACACATCCATCACATCACCCCAATTACTTCCACATCTGTGCACATGGAGGGGGTGACGCCATGAGTCACCGCCCTGGGTGGAAGAAGCGGTAGTGATGCCGCTGGGTCATCAGGGATTCCCTACTGAAGTAGTCCAGTGCGCAGACCAGTCAGGTCATCTTGGGTAGTATGGTGTCTTCCTGGCATACATAACCAGTTTTCCAAGACTCATCAAATCCAGTGACCACTACTCCTTCCTGCTGCTTGATGTATGAACAAATGATAATGCCTGAAGTAACATCAGAAGGATCCTGAGAGATGATGAGGCACTGGAAAGAGAAGCGAAGAAGTTGGGGACACAAGCAGTGTCTTCATTTATCCTTTCCGTCAATGCAGAGCAAGAGAAAACAAGATCTTGGCAATGAATGGGTGGCTATAAAACCGGTGTCGCTGGGATCAAGTTGGTTTCTTGCACCATAGTCTATGCAAGAGATGGGTGAAGGAGTGGGAAAAATGTGTTGCCAAGAACCTTACAAGTCTTATCAGGAAGGCAAAGGGGAAGGAAAAGAAAGGAAAAAAATACAGAACCCCTAACATAAAAACAGGCATTGGAGTCAAGAGGGTGGGAAACAAAGGAGAAACAGGCTTGCAAAAGAGGGGGTTGATCAGGGACACTGGCAAGAAACTACCCAGGGAAGCTAGTAGGAGGATTTACTAGTCTAGTCTATAGGAGGTAATCCAAGGTATATACAGTATACTCAAGTCTGGTTAGAGTAACTACAGCGTATCCATGTCTATGGGAAAAAAACCAGGACAAACTTGAAATCCAGATACAGCAGGCTCTCATTATCTGCAGGTTCAGCATCCGCATATTTGATCATCCGCAGGTGCTGAACCACCACCACCCCGACTCTCCAAACCTGACCGGAGCTGGGCTCTGTTCGAATGGAAGGTTATCTGAGGCCTGCAGAGGCCATCTGCGACTACATGAGACATCTGCGAGCCTCAGAATGCCCAAAATGGGCAAAAAAAACTTTTGCTGAAAGGTTTCGGCAAAAACTGAAAGTGATGTTTTTATTGCTTTATAAGGCATTATGAGGCCCGACAAATGTCTGAAATTTGAACTTGAGGGGTTCAAAGGGTAACAGTGGGCCCTAAATCTGAGGATTCCAACATCCATGGATTTCCTTATCCATGGGGGTTCCTGGAATAATGCAAATAATGAGGGCCTGCTGCACAAGAAGGGAATATTTGATAGGCATCACGGAAACATGGTGGATGAGACTCATGGGTGGAATATAGGACTGGAATGGGATAACTTCTTGAAAAGCAACAGACCAGACAGATAGGGAGAGGGAGTTGTATTATATGTAGACATCTGTGTAGAAATCCAGGAATTTGGGCATCGAAGTCAGATAGAAAGTATCTGGCTACGAATAAAAGGAGAGATGAATAAGAGTGATGCTATCATGGCTGTCTATTACAGACCACCCCATCAAGCAGAGGACATGGATGAAGTTTTCCTACAAGAGAAACTGAAGTTTCTGTGAGGCAGGCCACAGTGGTAATGGAGGACTTGGACTATTGAATACCAGTCAACTAGGAGCAGGAGGTCCAATACATTCTTGCCTTGCAAAAAATGTCATCATTCAGAAGGTGGACAAAGGAGCTTCATCCTTACCAACAGGGAAAAACTGGTCATCAAGGAAGTGAAAGTAGCTGAGACTTTGGGTGAAAGTGACCACGGAATTCTTGGGAAGCTGAAGGGAAAGGAAAGCTGAAAGTAGTCAGATACATACTCTTTCAGGAAAGCTGATTTTAATGGGCTCAGAGAATCAATAAGCCAAATTCCATGGCTATAACTGTAAGGGAGGAAATGGTCCAATGGAGATGATAATTTTTTATTTGGGAAATGGGTAATACTGAAGGCACAATCACCAACCATTCCCACGAGAAGAAAACTTGGAAACAAGAGGAACTCGTACATGGAGTGGAAGAAGGTCACTTATCTAAGGAACAGCCCATTAAGTGTTGTCAAACCGTGATGTTGTCACAAAGCCCCAAACACAGAATGAGCTGAGCCTGACAAGAGAGGTTTGGTCATGTGTCCGAAAGAAGAGGAAGGTGAAGGAAGCAACAGACCAGCTCTATGGAGGAGATGGGGAAGTGGTGACCAAGAAAGGGCAGAGCTGATCAATTCTTATTTTGCACCTGTCTTCTCCCTGAAGGGGAAGGTAGCCCAGCCTAATGATTGAGTTAGTGAAGAACTGGGGGTAGGGCCAGCCCATTGATGGCGCCAATTGAAGTGGCTGCCTCAGGAAGCAGATCGGTGGAAGATTCTGTCTGAGATTCTCACATCAGCTCTTTCCATACTTGGCTGCTTATGGTCCAACATGGTCAACAGAGGAAATCTAGGGCCAGCCCTTGCTGGATCTCCACAATATTCTTTTGATGGGCTCGCTGCATTCGAAACAATCTGGTGGATGTGTTCTAGCAAACCCTTACAACTACCTTCCCTTGTTAATGTGTATGTTCATATACTGGGGCCTCAGGATTTTATTGGTTTTGGACAGGTTGGAGGCAAGCTGGCAAACTCATGTGAACCCTCATAGCATTGCTCTTGTTTGAGCAAGACTTGCAGAACTGGTTGCATTGGTTTGTGGCAATGCGCTCTCTCTCTCTCTCTCTCTCTCTCTCTCTCTCTCTCTCTCTCTCTCACACACACACACACACACACACACACACACACACACCCCCATCAGGAAAGAGGACAACAGAAAGCAATAAGGAATACAGTTTCTTAAAGTTGGTTGCAAAAGCGGATGGAAAGTTATTGTGTGAAGGCAAATGTCAACCATAAATTATGTCACGGTTAGATGACATTGACACCAGTGAGATGCTTAAGAAGTGCCGATGGCGCCTCTATCCTGAGACAGGATCAGGAGCCTATTTGTGCAGCAAGGAGTCCAGGGGTAGAATCTGCATTGCAGGCCCTGGCTCAATCACAAACATGGCTCACACTGAAGACTAGTCACTGATCAGGGAAAGCTTAGCATTTCAAGTACAGCTTGACTATCCCTTGTTCTGACTGCTTGGGACAGGAAGGTGTCTGGATTTCAGATTTGTTTGGATTTCAGAATAATTGCACACATATAATGAGAAATGTTTCCCCTTGCTCTTTTTTCCCCACTGTTAACTGATACAGGTGTCAGCAGACCTCTTTGACATTTTTCAACGATATCTGTATAGGCACACACCACAGAGCAGAAAACTTATCTGCACTGAACATGGAAATGAGCACAAGACCTTCTAGTATTCATACTACAGAAAACATAAGTGCTCCTTCTGTAGTCCACAACGTGCTGCTTGCTCAGCTCTGCACTGTGCCACTTCCTGTACAGTATGCTTTCTACACTTAAAAAAAGTCTTGGACAAAAGTGTCTGGATTTTGGGATAGTCTGGATTTCAGATCATCTACCTGTAGTAAGTTGCCTCTTAAGTGATGCCAGAACTGAAACTATTGTGACACAGCAGGTCAGATAAGTCATGGGACAAGTTTAACTTTACACTGTTCCTCAGCGTGTCACTTTGAATTGATACATCTATTGTTCAGACCAGGTTTTTTCTCCCACAGTAGTTTGGACTCTTTTATCACAGCAAAAAAGGAAAATATAGGGTTTCCACTAAGCCATAAGCTTAGGCAGTTCCAACTGATTTTACAAATGATAGACAAGGAATAGTTAAAGAGTCAGGCATGCAAATGTCCTTAGTGAATTCAAAAGTAATTTTCAAACTTATTTTACTTGCTTACAGAACTTACAAAACTTGCATTACATATTACATGATCAGTCTCCTTTTCCCAAGGAGCTCATGGTCAGAGGCGGATCTAAGGGGGGGGGCAAATCTGTAAGTCTTGCAAGAAGCCTTACCTTGCAGTGGAAATCACTCCTCTCCTGCACCGTTTTAGCCAATCCTCACAGGGAAAAGCAACATCTTGGCGTTGCTTACTGGCTACAGCAGCAAGGAGAGGAGGGATTTACATGACAGGGTAAGGCTTCTTGCAAAACTTACAGATTTGCCCCCCCCTTAGATTCGCCTCTGCTCATGGTGGTGTATTCCATTTTTTCCTCACTAAAACCTGGGAGGTAATTTAAGCCAAGAGAGAGAAGCTTTATGCTGAATGGGGATCTGAATGCTGATCAGAGCACAGCACTCTGTATGCCACAGCAAAGGGATGTCAGCTCATGATTAGATATGTCGCATCAAATGCAGTACATGATCTACGATCCACCCTACTCCCCAGCAGGGTTGTCAACTCACCAGAAAAAATGGGTGAGACCTGCTTTTGTGCCTCTAACAGCTGCTTGATCTGCAAAATCAGCAACTGAAACGGAAACATTTACATTCTGCTTTTCCCACAAACTGGCACAAGACAGCTGACAGTATTAAAAACAAAATTATCACACAAATCAAGACATTTAGGGCTGTGTTCCCAAAGTGTGCATCACAAGGCTTTAGGACGTCACTGTGCACAGGGTACTGTAGGACATCTCCAGTGACTTCTCCTACCTGTTCTCCCAGGCCCTGTTATCTTAGATTTCGTGAAATCTTGCAAAATCCAAAATGGTGGCACCCAACTGCGCCAGGAAGAAGAGGCCACAGGAACAATGTGACCCCAGTAAGTTTGGGAAGCACTATTTTGTGGCAGATAGTTGAGCATTATCACCTGCTAATGTCTGCAGGTCAAAGTGCTCTTAAAAGATCCAGGAGCAGTAAAACATTAGCAACTCTACTCTCCAGTCCTTAGGGATGCCTGATGAACATTCCAAAACCAGCAGTCTGACCTTATCTTTATTGGTGTACTCATTCAATCTGCCAAAGGATCTGAAGATCTGGCTAGTCAAGAGTAGTCTTTGAATGGATCTTCCTTCACAGACCTCCCATTTTTATAGCACTTCTTGTTCAATTTTGTGACACACACACACACACACACACACACACACACACACACACACACACAC